>JAGFPH010007209.1:40296-54212 GCA_018207615.1 Philaenus spumarius | reverse complement strand
AAGTAAAACAAAACTAATGAAAGTTAGTAATACAAATAACTATTTTAAAATCAGCTGTTAATGGAAATGTTAGAGCAATATACCAACACTAAACATATTTAATTATTATTAAGTATATGGCGCTCCCATGGTACTAAAGTATTTAGTATAGTTTGTGTTGTTTTTACGTCCACAAAAAGTACGTAAAAACACGCTTGTATTCCAATGTTATGTTGTGTGAAAATTTGAAAGCAATAGGTGAAGAACTTTTGGAGATTTACGATTTTGAACAAACGAAAATTTACATTTTTGTTTATATAGATAACAAATTTGTGCTTTATAAAATTCTCAACTTTGTAAACACAATATTAAAAGATCTATAAAGATCTGAGTGAATAGTTATTTATTATTTGGTTATTGTGAGGTAAATTAAGTCAGAAGATGTACTTGAAATTACTTATCTAGCCCAGAGTGGACATATAAAGCAAAAGGTAAGCCAACACATTTCTTATTTTTTACACAAACTATCAGAACCAAATGTAATTTTAATTACTTTTTGCTATCCCAAAATATAAATTTCACTACTCCTTACAAACATAAATTAATAAAGGTAATTTCTAAAATAGCGGTACATTTAAAACATTGAGAGAATGTTTGTTGCATTACATTGTTAAATTTTTGCACCACCCTTAGGTAATTGAAATTAATAGCTTTAAAATGAAAAGTCCATATTTATATTTAAAACTGATCCTGAAATGTTAAGCCGTTTCTAACCTGTGTATACATTGACCTTGTTATTATACAACAGATTATTTTACTATAATCGTAAGCCCTCAAGGAGTTATCGTTAATTTATATGCAATCATTTAATACCGTGATACATCCAATTTGGTGTCATGAATTCAGTGAAATCCTATTGCTTTAAATGAACAATTCTTGTATCTAACTTTGTATCTTTGTATCTGTCGCGGATCTCGAAAACGGCTCTAACGATTTTGATGAAAATTTGAATACAAAGGTTGTTTGACGTCAGGGATTTAATGCGCTAGGTCATATGTTTCAAAAACGCGCATAAATTCTGGAAAATGCGCATAAAATTTAAAAACTTAACTTCATTATACCACCTTTCAAGTCACTTAGAAGGCGAATAGGTACAGCTTCTTTTTATACCTCCTTCAAAGTCACTAAATATTCGAATAGATACATTATAGATGCAATCCAGATGTTATACTGAACGATGCTCGTTCACCCAGGTACAAACGAGAAAAAGTTTAGCGAGAGCCTTTAGAGAGTTTTCCAACTGCGAGCGAAGCGAAGCAGCCATCTGAGGCCGTCCAGGGGCAGAGCCCCTAGTTTAAAGTAATACGTGCTGACTCGTGCGAATATTTCGCAAATTAGGACCAGGCCTACACTTGCCTGATTTAAAAACTTGATTTAATTCAGTTAATTACGTTTATTTATTTACGATGGTTTATAAATAACAGCTTATAAAAATGTATAGATCTAACTCTTTACGTTGACCTAATTTGATTTATTTGCGTGATAGATTGCACTTGCATATAAAATGTAAACCAATCTAACAGCTGTCAGCTAGTTGTTAATAGATGGCGTCTTTCATTAGGAATCGTGTTAAATTTCATAGGAAAGTTTTTTAATAATTTTTTTTAACGAAAACATTAATTTTAAGGGGCTCCGGAGCACCTACAATTTTATTATTTGGTTTCTTAGTGCTTATTATTGCCCTTTATTCATTTAGATTTAAAACAAGCCTAAATTTATTATTATATCTCAACTCTAAGTGGGTAAAAATACGTTTTTGTTTCGTATGTCACATGGGAATAAGGCAAATTTTGTATCATATTCTTAATAATTTGATATGATTTATCCAATTTGAAAATAATAAAAATTGCCGGCTATGGTGGGCATTTTCATTTTGGTAGGGATATTTAGCTTTTTCTGTAGTGCCTAACCTGATTATACAGTCTTTGATGATATTCAGCTGATGACAACCTTGCATATGGGGCTGGTATGTATTAAATATGTAGGTAAAACTTTTAAACATGTTTTCCGGAAATCATATATTTTATTCACAAAAGGAACATTTTCTCAAAATCTATCTAACATAATGATCTGAAATTTGCAGGGGTTGTTTAATGGAGTATACTACAGGTTTTAAAAAGAGCATTTTGTAATATAAGTGTTCATTTCTAAGTTATGACTGAGAAATGCGGCAAAACTGGTTAAAATTTTATTATTTTATAAAAATAATGACAAAATGTATTGAAATGCTTGTATTGCAAAACCCTAATGTTAAATTTTGTATTTAAGTAGTACTAACACACTGATAAAATTTTACTAATTTTGATCTAGTAGTTCCTGAGAAAATGTACCTTAATTGTATTTTTAACATTGCCGAGATAGGGCGCTCCGGAGCCCCTTAAGCTACTTGTATATTTTTCGTTAATATCGGGGAACATAATCTTTAAAATGATGTTTAAATCATTCATTTTTATGAAGTATTAAGGGAGATATCGCTTAGTGACAAAAAAACATTTTCGGAAATAACAATATGAGGATTATTTAGTTGACTGTCAGTACTTATGTGCAAAGTCTAAAACAACATTGTCGTCATAGGTGTTCAAAATCAATTGTTTTCGGTGCCTCCAAATACGAGTTGATTATTTTTTTTATACTCTGGTGATTTCTGATAAGAAAAATGAAATGTGCGAAACTAATAAATTTTTTTCAAACAATACAAAATTATAAAAATTTATTTGCAGTATAACTCAAGACCTGCCTCTTTAGAATTATTTATAATCAGTATGCATTTATAAAATTAACCTCTTTATAACTGGTATTTATTGGAATGGTTATAAAGTGTATGTACAAAAACAGACTATGACATGTTGGTATTTTAAAACTAATCCAGTCCAAATAATGAAAATTCAATTTAAAAAAAATGTCTTAGCTAATTTTTAATGCAATATTTGTATACAAAATGTAGACATAGAAAAACATTTAGTGCACACGAAAAATAAAAACTAAACTATAAAAATAAATCACTAAAATATTTACAACACATCACTACCTTGCAGGCCATGTTGTATCCGGACAAAGAAAGCACAAGACTAACCATTTCTTCTACCGCCTCCTATATATAGCGAGATTTGAAACAATATGGTGAAAGTGAGAGCAAAGCTATTCCCTCCTTGTCTTGTCTCCATGTAATAAAGCATTTTCTGGAAACCATATTTCTGCAGTTATTTGAAAATTCGATTCCATGGTATAATGTTCATGCAGGGTTACGCAAGGGACCGTTACGTGTAGCCTACCAAATACATAACCGGGCTTATAGAGCGGTGTTTTGAAAACTTAAATTTCAATGAAACTGTTATATGAGCGAATGTTTTAGAAATGTCCGTGAACTAGAGGCACTTTAACAATGTAAACATTCTTTATGTAATGGCTATTTGTATGGAAATTCCTTTAAGAGCTGGATAGTTTATAATGTTACGTTTAAAAGATATGAATTGCACATTTAATGACTAATCCACCATTTGTAACATCCGTTAATTGTATTAGTTAGAGTACAATTTTTAGAATATGTTCACATAGCCTACTAGTGGAATAGTCATGCTTCGCTGAACAATCTCCAACACAAATTGTTGTTTATAAACTAAAATTAATTATTACTTTTCACGCTTATATCCGATTCCGTTTGTCCCTGTCTTGTAAATATAGCCTACTTTTAACGTGCTATTTGTATTGTATAAAGTTACTAGATTTATTGAAATTCATATTTTTCCGCCTTTATAGAAATGTTCGTTTTATTATTTGATTAAGTGTAGGTCTAAACAATGAACGATAAAATCGCAAACTTTTCAGCGGTTGGTGCATGTATTATCATCAACAAAAAGGCCGTAAAGCTATGTATTTTGCTAAATTTAATTATCTCATGTATGTCATTAATCTATATATATAAAAGCCAAAACCCACTGACTCACTGACTCACTGACTCACTCATCACGATTTCTCAAAAACTACCGAACGGATTGGAATGAAATTTGGTATGTAGCTTCTGCTAGGGCCATAGGTGCTCACTAAGAAAGGGTTTGAAAAAATTCGAAATTTTAGGGGGGTTTGGGGATCAATGTTACTAAAATCATAATTTCAGATCTTATGCTACAATAGTGCTTTTATTATTTAAGATCTATATATTATTATATAAAAGCAAAATACCACTCACTGACTGAACACTTAAAAAGAATACAATTACGTTAAAAAGAGTGAAAATACCAACCACCACGGGCAACGCCGTACGGGTCAGCTAGTAGCATATAAAACTAATAAATACATGACTAAGTACAGTATTTTTAATTTCATGAAAAATATTTTCAGCTTTAATGCTATATTTATTTTACGCTTTGTTCACCGTTACAATGTTAGGTTCAATAATAAAACTCGTGTAGTAGTCTAGCGCAGTGGTTCACAACCTTTTTTATCTTCTGTACTCCTTAAAAAAGATTTTCGTTGAGAAGTACCCCCTGCCCCCCTGAAGAACCATTTAGCATACTTTTAAAAATTTAAGAAATAAGTTAAATTTGTTTTACTTATGTAAATACTAAGACTGAGCTTTAAAGGCACAAATTAAACACACAACATAAATCTAGAATATGATTTTTATTTATAATAATTAAAAAAACAATACTTAATTTAAATTGTGTACATTTTTAACATAATTCAAAAGTAAAGGGACATTTTGTACTGTTATTAAAAAAAAAAATTTATCACGAACAGCTGTGAACAGTAACCCTTAATAATTCTTAATGGTATACTTGAGCTTGGAATTTTAAAATCTGGTTCGAAAGTTGAAAGGTTGAGCCTTAAATCCGGAGCTGCTTCAAGTTTATTTCCATGTTTTTTCTTGATAAAGGCATATGATAAAAATGCTCTCTCAACAAGTAGGCCTACTAAGATTGTAACAGGTACTTCAGGACTTTTCACGTACTTTGGTATTCATTCCTTGTTCCTGCCCAAAACTCAGTAAGATTTGCACTTTAAAACTCGAATCCCAGAGACGAATCCGATGACATTTCAACTAAACGCATCTTTGTCTGAGATTAACAGGTTGGTTGCTTGGTCAAAGGTATTTGAAATCCAGTTCTCTTGACAATTTCGCTCCGGAAAGTACTTCCTCATTGACATTTGAAGTGCTTTTAAGTCTGATATAATATCGCATTTCACTTTCTTTGATAGTTTGAGTTTGATCTCCATCAAGAAACTATGAAGTGTGTCGAAAACTTCATACTGATCCTTATTGAGGTAGGATTCCCATAATCGCAGTTTCTTTATCACGGGCGAGGCAATGCTCTATGTCTTGCTCTGTGATGGCAGTCACACACACACACACACCTTCAGAACAGCAACCATGTTACAATTCCAACCGCCGAAATATTGATTTCCGCCATTACTAATATTTTTTCGCGCCCACAGCCCTCTGGCCCATTTTCTCTTGAACTAACTATTTAGAAGTTACAAACAATATTTTCTGATATAAAATATGTCTGGTTTGTAGTTGAGATTATAATAAAATAAACAGCATAAATAATAATAAATAAACAGCATAAAATGTATACTATAGTAGGGCAGTATAAATTACAGTATATTATGAAGAAAATAAGTGTTTGTTTTATGATTGAACGTAAAAACTAAATAAGCCTATACGGTTTTTAAGGATCATAGTCAGTAGATTAAAAGACGTATTCTAAAGAAACTTAAAACAGGAATTCAGTAAATTCCTACAATATTTTAGGCTACAATTTCGCACAACATATTAAATGTTTCCTTGACATTCAATTTCATCCTTCACCCTTAATTACTAGGTTGGGTGAAAATTCACCCAGGCGGATGGTATTATATCTGCACTAGGATGGCTACACTGCCTACAGCTTTATCTTTCTAGGTATTCCCCTGACAGTGTCCTGCATTGAAATGTAGTGAACAGTTGTCTGTTGTTACTCTGTCCCTATATTTCAAGACTCCCTGGGTGAATAATCACCCATCCTAGTAATAGTGTAGTTTTTTGTGTGTTGTACCATTTTTGTTTTATGTTGTTTGACCATAATAGACATGTCATTTTGACAAAATCTCAGTAATATGGATATAGAAAATACACTTTTTGACATTCAGATGATTGCTTAGATGAATCTTAAATCAACGAACTGGACTTTGTAGAAGAGGATGATGCTCCACCTGATGAGCAAGAAGGAATTGAATATTATGACAGAGACAAAGATCCAGATTTTTTCCCAATCAGTTGTCTTCATCAGATGAATTGGGAGGTGAAATTCAACAGCCATCGACATCTGCCCAGGTTTTTATGATATTACCGAGGAAAAAACGAGGTGTCATTGAATAGATGCTTTCGCTCAGTGTCGAATTAGCAATATTGTGATGCAGTTTGGGATCAAGTATATGCCTGAGTTCGCTTTCAACGATGACTACCCATTGCGAGTCACCTGGACCTTGACATAAAATACATTTTTTTTACAATTTGCATTTTCTAAAGGAAAATGTTGGTCCACAAATTATTACAACTGTAGGATCAAAGTAAGTTATAGTTAATAGGGTTCCTGCACAATTTTAGTGGTGAAATTATTTTCCTACAAAATTTGCATTACATTTTAGTAACATAAATTCTTTGCACACATTTTAGCCTCAGTCTGCTCTACATTCGTTTACCTCATCATCCACGGATGACAAAGAAAGCACAAGTATTTTATTATATTGCTCCAGTAATCAGAGCCGTAGGTAGATTTTTGTTTGGAGTAGCTGATTCTCTTTGATAGTAAACCCCCAATAATTTTTTTTGAAATTTTATGTATATAAAGTTGAATTTTTAGTACACTCTCATGAAAGAAGCAAACATATTTTTATGCTGTGTTACTAGCTTCGAGTAATTGAATTCAAAAAATGTTAATACAATATTTATGTCTAAAAGCAGTCAGTGTATTTGTTTGCTAAGAAAAGGAGTAATCAAAACAATAAAACATACAAATAACATATAAACATATACATTTTTGCTGCATATTTTCTGATTTAAAAAAAAAAACAATTGTAAGTATTCTCAACTTTTGGGCGAAAAAACTTAAAAAATATAAAATTTTCCAATCATGTTTCATTTATATTACGTTAGACAAAGTTAATGTTTTTAAATATTTTATATCTTTAAAAAAATTGTTTTCTTCATCCAAAAGGTGAGAATACTTTTTTAGAGTAAACAAACTTTAAAAATCTAAAATAGAAATTTTGCTTATCGTGTTTCAATTATGTTATGTTTGAAAAAGTTAATGTTATCCATTGTTTTACATTTGTTAAATTTTTTTGAATGTGCCCTTTATATTTTATTTTTATAATGCTATTTGTAATAAAGTATTATTATAATTCATGTTTTTGTAGCACGACATAATGTAAAATAGAATTATGGCAAAGAAAATAAACTATTATGAAAATTTTCGTATATTTATATATTTTTTTAACATTAAAATTATATATAACAATAATTTTATTAAATTAATTAAAAAACACTAATAGACACTCTGTATGGTGGGAAATATTAGGTATAGTTTGAAAACATATATATACATATAAATAAGGTGAAATTTTAATAAAATATAAAAACGGGTGAAATTTCACCCATCCTAGTAATAGTGAGTGTGAGATGTATCCTAGTAATTAAGGGTTAACTTGGAGAAGAAAGAAAATATTAAAGATACAGTTGCATAATACTCTCTCTCTCTATAAATCCGTATGAATGCTTTGCAATCAGGCCCGCCTCCATGCAGTTAGTTATACGGAGGAAGTAGACTGCATTATCTCAGCATGTATTCTTTCTCCATTGATATAATCTGGTATCGTCCTACAACTCATTTCCTACATTGTCTTCCTGGAAGTTTGGAATCGTTACACTGATCGAAATCACTCGAACGTACAAATATTTGGAGAAATTCCTCTAAATTAATGTGGTTCTTATTTTTAGCGAGAGTACACTTCGATTTTTAAAGTGATACGTAAAACGTGACATGTTCCAAGTAAAATGTTTTGTATTTTGGGGAGTCGGTACCTTTTACCTCTCCCATGTTAATTAAATGGTAGTACATACCTTTCTGCAGGTACCATTATCCAGTAACTATTAGACCTATTAGCATGACATTTTTGGCAGATATTAAGCAAGTATATCTTAACTTACTGTAGCAGAATTAGAAAATTATACTAAATAGTCTACATAAATTATTTTTTTAATATTGTTATTAATTACAAAGGGTTTAAATTAATATAACATGATATAATACACAGCTATATTTTTCTTTTTAAAAAGCCCCACTTATTGGGCGTCAAATTTATAACTTCAATTTTCTTTTTTCAAAATGTCCCATTTGTAGGGCATCAAATTGTAATATTAGTAAAGCTTCCTTTTTTTGTTCAATTTATGATAAAAGTTACTGTTAATTTTAAACTACTACTACTTAGCTGAAGAAATAAGTACTAACTCCTTTATGATTTTTATTTTACAATTTTTATACTTTTATTTATTCTTTTTTACAATTTTATATTTGCTTCAGAGCACAATGAATATTATTTTATATTATTATTTTTTAAATAAGACTCTCTATCTCGGGTTAAAGAATCCCTGGCTGTCTTGCTGTTAAATAAGCAATCTCAAATTTACCACTTACAACTAACATAGGCTACATGAAATACTAAAAACTAATTTATAAAATTCCTAAAACTAAATATTAAAAGTCCAAAGTGTGTGAAAAGTTCGATCTAGATTTAAAAGTTTATGTTGATTTTGCAGTTTTTATTTTGGATGTAGTGTTTTAGAAAATGGATATTTTTTGGTCAGGTATTACCTTCAATATGGCCTCTTGCCTACAAACTGTTTTCCTTGAAATTTACTACCAGTATTGTTTTGAGTTCCCACTTCCCTGGGACTTATAATTCGTTTCTTCCTCCAAGTTACTTATACTATTTATTTTCTTGGTACCTTACTACTCTTGGGAATATAAATTGTTTAAATACTTTTAAATACGTCTGCACTGGATCAAGACTGAAATCAGAGTACTTATTCTTCCCAATCTTTTTGTAACTCCCTCCTTAACAATTGAAAACTGCCTTCGATTTTTCGTTTGCGCTATTTAGTCGATCATGGCATGTCGTGGTTGTAATAGTTTTTTTTTTTTAAACATATTTGGTCGTATTTATTTTAATGCAATTGTTTATTTTCACTTTCCTAATTGTAAATATCCACCCTTTTAAATGTTAATATTGTTTTATTACTTAAAATATCCAATTTATTTATTTTATATAAACATACACTTGTATTCTCACACTTGATAATTTCCACACAGCTGTTCAGCTGCTTGGTTGCGATCTTGCGATTACCGAAAAGAAAACATATTAACCCGTTAGCATTGCTATTACCTGTCTTGTTCACATTATATTTACACACTTTTGTTTTGATATCCCTAACACTTTGGTTAAACTAATAACTAATTTACAATGACTTTACTTAATTTCTAATATTTCTTATGCTAAAACATGAATGAATTTACATCGTTAAGAACTGTGAAAATGTTCTTACTTGTCAACATAGGCTATAATAAATTTTACTCAGTTTGTTTAATATTTTGGAAAAGGTAAGTTTACTTTTAACTTAGATGTTATTGTTTATGAATTTTAGTGTTTATTTTAATTATTTAATAGGCCGAACTCGCGAATTTGTTTTAATTTATTTATTTAGGTTATCTTGTATAAAAACGAAATTTTGAGGTTAATATATGAAACTTACTATCCACAGTTCTTTTAATTTTCCAGCCCGACTTCTTTACCCTTGATTTTATATTTTCAATTTATTCTAACCCTCTCAGTTGCTTTAAAATGTTACAATGATAAACCTGCTAAGATAGTATGGTATGGTAGTATAAAAAGTGTGTGCAAAATATCAGGCTTGTAGGTATCATACTTCTAGAAATAAATGTACCTAAATTTTAAAAAAACTAAAGTTTCGTAAAACAATTTTAAATATTTGAAACCCATTAAACACTTAAAAACAAACCAGGATAGTAACTTTCATTTTCCTTATCTCCTCTTCACTCTATTCTTCATGTTTTCTTCTTTGGTCTCTTTATCAGCTTTTCTTAAGGGTTTAGAGTCGATCGATGAGTTTTAAATACATGACACTTGTAACTAATTTTATTGTGTTTACATGACAATCAAGTTACTTTAAACTGAGCGCACTTTGTTGTAGGCCTATATATGTAGTTTATACATACATATATTATATTTTCAACCATAGTGTTATATATTTTCTTAAACAGGAGAAATAGGAGAATTTTCTAGAACAACGAACTTTTTTTGTTTTTTTGTCCAAAAAAAGGTGCCGACTTGCCGTTTTTTCTGCTACGCAATCATCAAACGTATAAAATGACGTAAGGAAAGTTGAGTGCTTTCAATTGTATTGTCTCTTAATAATTGTCTCGCCAGTTATAACTGAAAACTCAAAATCTAAAGAGTGGGTGCTGTAGTATACAGTTAATTTGAAAGAATCATTAAAGAATGCATTTTCTGTTTAATATTTTGTTTATTTGAATGACACAGCTCAGCTGATGAGAAATGGTGTTCCCTGTTGGTACAATAATCACCTATTTATTCTGCACATCTAAACTTGCATGTATACTATTTCTCAATGGGATTGTCATTATCAACTGATTGTATAATATCAAACAATTTGTGTAACTCTATTATACCGGGTGTCCCACGAAGAGGTCCCTATTTTTGAATTAATATATTAGATGCACCGAACACTCTACAAACCTGAAACTCAACAGTCCTAACGTACACATATCTAAAAGAAATACACCTGAGTATCAGTTAATTCTGACACATTAGGACAAATTGGCGGGATATCAAAGAAATAGTACCTTTTCGTTAAAATTGTTTTATTTTCTTAAGTGTTACAACATAATTATTGAATTTTAACGATGTTACTAAGCACTAAAAAACGTTAGGGAATTAAAGATATAAGTAACTCATAAATAAATTAAATCTATTTGATCCATAAACCTTATTCAAACTGATGTCCATCGATCGCAATGCACTGATAACAACGAAATAGAAAACAGTCATACGCTTTGCTGAACAACTCTCGAGGTATCAACAACAGTTCCTCTTCGATCAACCTCATTAGTTCATCGTCTGTCGCAATTTTATGACAATAAACCTTCTCCTTCAAAAAGCCCCACAGAAAAAAGTCACAACCGGTCAAGTCTGGAGACCTTGGGGGCCAGTTCATGAAGCTGCTGCCACGACCTATCCAACGGTTAGGAAGATTTTGATCCAAAACTGCTTTGGCCACATTAGCATAATGCGGAGGAGCTCCATCCTGTTGGAAAAAAACGTCTTTCATCTCAGGCTGAGAAAGATGAGGAACTATGCGATTGCTTAAAACTGTTGCATACCTTTCTCCAGTCATTGTTTGTCGGGATATGTCATACGACAAAACACCATCCTTGGTAACAGCAGCCCAAACTGTTATACCTGTTGATTTTAATTTCTCTTCTTGTAAGATATGTGGATTTTTTGTGTTATAGTAATTACAATTATGCCTGTTTACAGTTCCTGTTCGATAAAATGTCTAAACAGCTGAATAAATGTCCTGATTTAAAATAGTCTAAACAGCTCTAGCTGTTCCTATTCTAAATAAAAGTAGGTTTACCCTTAAAATACGAGTGCTGATTTTGTTGTTTTTTGTTTTTCCGCCATTTTGTTTGGATCAGTCAGAATTAACTGATACTCAGGGGTATTTCTTTTACATATGTGTTAGTCACGACTGTAGAATTTCAAGTCTGTAACGCGCTCTATACGTCTGTCACATCAATTCAAAAATAAGGACCTCTTCGTGGGACACCCGTATATGTTTATAATATAGTACCTTCTGCAATCTTTACCATGGTGTGACTTTAGGAAAATGTCTACCCAGTTTCATGGTTCATAGACCACACAAATTTACTTCAAAGTGTATATCTATCTACCTGCCTGTATATGACTATACAGGCTGTCCATTTTTAAAGGATGCTGTATACATCTTGTACTTTTGGAGGTTCCAATGGTGGCCCAGTTAAAATGAACACTCTGTATCTACATACATATCTACACAATATCACTATGATATTAATATATTATGCATGACTTACCATCTCTATACATACTACATTATGATAATGGACTCGATAACTTATGTAATTACAGATTACGTCAACAGATAAATAAATGATAGACACGTCAAAACAGATTACGTCAAAACTGAAACATAAAATACATAGATAGAAAATCTCGATTTATTTTTTGATGGACAAAATAGGGCTTATGGACAAAAGAAATGCATAGCTCCTCTAGCAGGCAAGTATGACATCCGTTATTGTTAACCTTTTAAATGTTATCTAATCTTTTTTGTTTAACAATATTTTGTCCGACCAACTCTTACTATACGTTGTTAACAAAATGATATCACAGAAAACAAATCATTACTCCTTAATATCTATTGTTATACGTTTTCTGAAAATTATCAAAATCAAAGTATTAAGCTAGATTTTTTTTATGAATAGTCCTAAATCAAGTTGATTCTTTTCAACCGTTATTTTAATTCCTGTTAAATCATAAACTTTGAACGATACATTTAAGTTAATATTATTTAGCATCTTAGTTTTGAATTTAAAATTAGTCCCAAATCTGGATTAAAAAGAAATTATTAAATAGGTGTGAATGTAGTTTATCGCCTTGTATTTTTATAAGTTTACAGTTTCCCTCATTTCAAAATTTATTAACTGTTTAATAATTTAGAGGAGTCAAAATTATTTATACTTTGAAATTCGGCAGGACAAAAATAATTACTCCGACAGTAGGCTACAAATAATAATATGAACCAAAATGTCCTAATTATTCAGGAACAATCTTCATATTCTTTATTTATAATTAAATACATTTCAAATTAAATAAAGTAAATGTTTTTGTTCATGTTGTTTTATTTAAGCTTTATAGTAATCAAAACATAGCATTATCACAACTAAACAATTTGCAAAACATGCTCAATTATAAGATACCTACATTGACGTTGACATTTTTTGGACATTAACGACATCGATATCAAACCTGTTATCAAACTTTTAAAGTTACCGCGATAGTAAAACAGTAAGATACGAATTCCCACCACCTTTGTCTGTTTTACGACGATTTAAAATGATGACACAACTTAGAATGTGACCAATATCAGTAACATTACAACTTTAATGTCGCTGTAAAAGTCTCAAGGTCTTTTGTAATTTAACCAGTTTAGTTTATACGTATTTTTAAACGGTTAGATTTGGAAACTAGTTTTAACGTAGCTAAATTTCTGCAAGCTATTTCTTGATTTTCAATTTTCTTAGGGTATTTTGGTCTAAGAAATCGATCTCGCGCATGTTTGCTTTCAGTGAGTACTTAGTTTGATCTAGAATTCTTCAAATAAACATAAATTGTATAAAAATTAATAATCAATTAAATTCCATAAAATTTATTAAATTCCATTAACGAGTTCACTAATATTGAAATATTTTCGACAACCAATCTGTATATGCTAATATTTAGCACGCACTAATATCTAAGCTAAGGGGATCCGACACTATCTCTTGGTCAAAATTTGAAAATTTAGACTTATTAAAAAATGTTTATTTTTTATAATGTATATTGTTCTGAAAATGTAGGCCTATACAAAATTTTAGGCAAATCTGAGTATTTTTCGTTAGTTTTCTGCAGCAAAAAGTAAAACTAAGCACTTTAAATTTTTTGTGATTCTGACATTACGATAGGCACTTTTTGTTGATTTTCATGCAGAAAGAATT
>JAGFPH010007209.1:13061-33441 GCA_018207615.1 Philaenus spumarius | reverse complement strand
AACAGCAATGGCAAGTAGTCCCATAACAGAAAGTTTTAATCCATTGCTGTTGTTTAATCCATAATTCATGTTGTTTAAAGAATAAATAAACCTTTGAACCGAATACAAAATTCCGAAAGTATAATCACAGAAATTAACAACTTTTTTGTTTACCGTCGGATTTTCTTGAAATTTTGTATATAAGTGGTCGTTAGTATGCCATGAACGTATACGTATAAAAAATACTTAATTTTGCCTTTTTAACCAATGTCATATGTTTGTTGAAAGTAAAGAAACCCATGAGCGTCGGGCGGCAGTTGAAAAATTATCTAACTGATTTGATCCTGAGCGGCGAGCGTTAGCCAACGCACATCCGCCGCTTGTATCGTAGCCAGCCAACCGTGTTTAACAAGGAAACTCCATCAGTTAGATAATTTTCGTGCGCCGCTTGCACCTGCTACTGCCGCCCGCCGCCCACCGCTCGTATCGTAGCCGAGGCTTAAGGGGTGATCTACAGACCACAGACGGGTACACAGGTACAAATATTTATTTAACTGAAATCATTTCTCTGTCACTTGTTCTGGTACAGTTTTTTTAGCATCTCCATTTTCAAAATCCTTAATACAATCGACAATCTTTTCCCAGCTACCATGATTTTATTGTAATTAATTGCAAAAGGAAGGGTTGCATACTTTAACAAAAATTTCTATTATTTTACAAAACCCAGAATAGATGCCTCTCCTGAGATGTTGATTAAGAACCAATTCAAAGAGAAAACATACACGGGCTATAAATTAATTAGATACTAATTAGTAAGCACAGACAACGTGATTCCGGTTTCGTAACAGCCGAACATTTCATGATCAAGTTACCGGTGATAAACAATAGTTGCTTCTTGCTTTCACTAATTACGAAGCTCTAGATTGGAAGTTAAGATTCACTTGTTTAGAGGACTGGAACACTTTCTAACAATGTAAATATTGTGTCTGTCTAGTTAGCTTTGCATTTTGTACATTCCAGAAATGTGAAGTTTATTAACGTGTAGCATCAGCCCGGTTCCAGTAAGGCAATGGTACGGATACCTACTTGATTATTATAATTGACTAAAAATGACTGAGATTGAATCCGGAACCTCTCTCCCTCTTACCCTCACTTTTCAGGAAAAGCGTTTACCACTAGACCCATCTGAGACAAACAGAAGGTATAGTTACTATGATCTATATATATAAAATGTAATGTATGTCCGTCTGTTTGTACGTTTGTCTCTTTGTATGTTTGTCCTTTATGCGTTACCAAACCGTCCATCCGAATGCTTTGAAATTTTGCATAGTAACACAGGTTAACCCTGGGAAGGTTTTAGGCCATTTACAGAAGTCCTAGGACATTAGGGCTACGCCCCAGTGGCCCTCAAAGTTTCAATGTTAATCTTATGGAAGGTCAATCTTAAGGAAGAAGAAGAAAGATTTCTTTTGATTTTATCAGGGGCACAAAAAACAGCTGTTCGTATGAAAAGCTTAAAACAGCTGATTTTGATCAACAGCTGATTTTGATCAACAACTGATTTGGATGAAAAACTGATTATAATTTTAGGTTAGGTAAAGCAAGCAATGAGCAGAATCCCATTATAATTTACATCGGCCCTCAGGCATACGAATTACAGGCTTTCAAAGTTTCAAATTAAGCAATAGCGAAGCATTGCCGGGTCCACTAGTATTAAATAAATGTGTTTATAACTAAATAAGGGGACAGTGGTATTACAGGTGGCAGTGCTATGATTGGAGTTACATGTTAAGTATTTTCATACGTTATTCATTGTCTTCCCGTTTTCAAACTGGCAAGTCAACTAAAATTTGACAGATACGTAGAACCTGTTTGACCTCATCCAGTGAAAACTACAAAAGTTCAAAATGTATTTTTTTATGAGTGGGGGAGAGATGTGGCAAAACAAAATTAGTCCTTACCTCTCTTACCTAGTCGAGTATATGGTAGTACTAATATTTTCAGTGGAGACTAAAACCTCACTCCAAATCCAAACTTTGCTGGATCGAAAGTCCCCTAAGACCTAGATGGTGTTGTAGGGCGATCTTCGTCCTTTTATCTTTATGCGATCCACTGTAGGGGGAAATGTGTGGTTCCCTCAGGTTTCCTCAGGGTAGAGTAAATGCTTCTCAGAAGATGACAGTTGACTTTTACGAGATTGGTCCAGTCGGGCTGGTGCTTAATGAACCGGGATGACCATTTCCCCCTTCTGTTTTTGGTATATCTTTCCTGCCACTGTTGTCTCTATTGGGGGTTTTCACAAATGGAATTTCCCATTCAGGTTGGCGTTAGTGAATTATATCTTCATAGTAAAATGTTTAATGCATTGTGTAAATGTGTTTAGTTGAGAATTGTGACAAACGGTTCCAGCAATGGACCATAAGATGGTTTATAGCACTGAGCGCCGATTTAGAGTTTTTGAGAAGTAAATTATTATAGACTATATAATGTTTACATAACTTGATGTCCGTCTACAATCATTTTATGTTCTTATTTGATGAGAATACCGATTTTGGAGTTTCATGTCTCCATTCAAAAGTTGAACACAAATATATACCTAGAACAACGTTAAGGTATGTACACATTTTATAGTCCATACAACAGTTCTGGCGACTTTAATAATTAATAAATTATTATAGAAACTCACAATTTGTTGACAAGTTAGGAAATTAATCTGAACATGAGTTGATGATGATTTTAACGTTCCTGGTATACTTTGCATTGGAAGTACTTTTACTAAACGAACTTTTCAAATACTCGTATTTATACAAGGTTAATGTAATATTACTTGTTTTTTTTTCTTCAAGTCAAGTGATCCAGTAGTAACTAGTATTGTAAACACTACCGCGGTTTAAGACGTATTCAATCGTCCATCTTCTGGTGTGAAAAATCGCTCACAATGAGGTCGTCAAACATTAAAAAAATTGTTACAACACATTGACTTTACATCACATATACAAAAACACAACAAACAACGCACTCCATTTCATTTGTAGTTGCCCGCACGGGTACTGGGTCAGAACTAAGTTAGTAGTTCTGACCCAGTACCCGTGCGGGCTTTTAAACTATTTAAACTACAAATTAAATGGAGTGCGTTGTTTGTTGTGTTTTTGTGTATGTGTTGTAACAATTTTTTTAATGTTTGACAACCTCGTGTGAGCGATTTTTCACACCAGAAGATGGACGATTGAATACGTCCGAAACCGCTTTAGTGTTTACAATACTAGTGCATCACTTGACGGAAAAACAGGTAATACTACATTAACCTTGTATTAATATAGTGATTCGGGGACCTTATCCAAAATGAAAATACTCGTATTTAGATAAACTTGAACCTATTCTGCAAAAATGACAACAATGTAACATTTTGATACGGTTATTAAAAAAAACAAACAAATAAACACATCTTTTCTTACATACAATAAATACAGAAAATTTTCTTATCTACATTTAGTAGAAATGTCTGTCGGAAGAAATAATAGTTACGTGCTAAGGCTATAAATAAATAAGGAACTTGAAGCTACGTTAGTTTTCTAATAATAGGAAATGAGCCTTAAAATGCTAATTAGCTTTCTTCTGACATCTGTAGAGCGGGATCTGTGCGAAGAAAGTATCCTTGGGATTGATAGAACGGCAGATACAGGTACTTTATAAAGTCGATAAATCTACATTTTGGTTTACTAAAAACACTTTCAAATAAAATTACTTTACGAAACAGAAGAGTATCCGGCTAGCTCGAACTACATTAAACAACTTGTCTGGTTTTGGTTTGTAAACAATGATAGATCACAACTTAAAATCAAACATATTTGAGGATCATCCTTATCTAGGCACCAGATAAGTCATTAGATTATGAATATACTCAAGGTCGTTTTAAGACAACTTTTATTGATACATTTTCGTGTGAAAACAATACATAATGTTTTTAACGCATTTATGTATTCATATTCTAAATTATACAGATGGAAGTGAGAAGTTCTTTGATAAAGGTTGTCAGATGTTATGGTGAAACCATCAACTGTTAGATCGTATTACTGTATATTTATGTAAACAATAGCATCTAACTAGTATTATACAGGGTGACAATTAAGTCTTGAAACGGTTTAACATTTCGTATGTAAAGAAAATGTTAAGGTAGGTGTGATTGAGGTACCTACTCTATGTAAAAATACTATTTTATTAAGATTTCAAAAAATTTATCCGCCATCTTGGATCCGCCATTTTGAATGTAACTTTGTTTTTTTTTAATAGGAAGGTGGTCATGTGATACATCATTTCGATATATAATTTCAAGGAAAAACCAACGGTGAAATTTGCACATCCATATCTTTAATCGTTTATAAATGGCGGCCAAAAAACAACGAAATCGTGTCTTCCGATTTTGCTCCATTTTGCTGTACTATTTTTTTTTTAATACTAATTATTATACTTTTTGTATTTAGATTTAAATAAGCTTTGGGAGTATTCAACATTTTTGAGTTACAGCCATTTAATTTTTTTCATAATTATTGATTTCGAGTGGTTCAACCAAATATCGTTGTGTGGCCATATCATTTGAAAGCCTATTTAATTCTGAATTCAAAAAGAACAATAATTAATATTAAAACAAAAATAGTACAGCAAATGGGGTAAAATCGGAAAACACGATTTCGTTGTTTTTTTGGCCGCCATTTTTAAACGGTTAAAGATATGGATGTGGAAATTTCACCAATTGGTTTTTTCTTGAAATTCTATATCGAAATGATGCATTACATAACCACCTTCCTATTTAAAAAAACAAAGTTACATTCAAAATAGCGGATCCAAGATAGCGGATAATTTTTTTTAAATCTTAATAAAATAGTATTTTTACATAGAGTAGGTACCTCAATCACATCTACCTTAAAATTTTCCTTATATACGAAATATTAAACCGTTTCAACACTTAACTGTCACCTGTATAATGAATGAATTAAAGACTAAACATGAAATGCATTTATTGTATTTTATACTTTTAGAAGGACATACCGTATTATTACATTACAAAAACACATTAGTTAGCTCAAAAATTAGCAGTTAAGAAATGCATTATAACTTAGTGGTTATTGTTGATCTACCTCTAAATTGCCGTTCACACGAGTAATTGTTGGAAATAACCTAATTGTTTTGCATTCACGTGAACATGCTGTTGACATAACTTTTAGTTTAAAACTTTCTAGATTCATTCTACATTATTAGGAAGAAAATTCAGTAAGATTTTATGTTAGTATTTAACTCTTATTTAATGCTCACCTGTTTTTCATGAAACAGGATTGAAAGAGTGAAGCCCACGCTTAGTCCAAACCAATAAAGATAGACCAAAACTTTAAGCGGAAGAAATGTTGCCAGTGAAAATATTTTAAAGTATAAGTTTTTATATCACAGCTACAACAATAGAGTAGGTCTACCGTTTGGATTGCGGAGTGATTCCAGTTATTGTATTGGAGACACACAAAATAGTAACCAGAAGGTAAGCTGTTATTCTTCTATTATTTTGTGGTACTTGGTAAAGTTATACATTTTATTTGTTTAGTAATCTACTCAAAAGATACTGTTTTGACTAACTCTAAAACTAAGTTTTAGTACAATTTTCTGCCAATCCTAACGTAACACTTTCACTTAAATTTGCCGACGAGTTCCTCCATTATCGAGACCTATTTCAGTACTCTGCTATACTAAAATACTCCTAATTGTTCTAAAACTTATTTCATGGATCCTAGCAGATATAATTTGTATAATAATTTCAACTCTAAACCTACTCCTCCTACTCAGTTGGAACTCTTCTGAGTGATCTGATCTCGGAATTGAGAAATTTTTATTCAATTATTAAAGATGCCGACGTTTAATTATTAAATAAATTTGATTGTGATACTAAAATAGGGTGTCCTAGAAGGACATAGTAACAAGTATATTCCTGGAAACTGTAAATACATTATTTCGAAAATAATTGCATTTTATATAAACAAAGATTTAGACAATCCTACATTTATATTTTAGTCTCAGGTTAATCTTGTTGACATCTACCAAGAAATTATGTTTTCTGTTTTTTATCGTTATCATACAGCACGATATTTCAGTTATCGTTTGAAATATCACAGCATATTTTGAGTATGCAAGTTTGTGAAAATTTAACTATTTTTTAACTATTGGAAGTTAAACAATAAACCAATTTTTCTTTTAGCATACTTAAAAGAATCACATAATACTTATAGCCCAGTCGGTATAGGTTACAACTACCAGTAATTTGCAATACGGCTGAATTTTTTTTAAGTACATTAAAGTATGTAGATTAATATAAAAAAATGTTTACCATTCTATCGATTTCCCAAAGTCGAAAAAAAAATCGATTATAATTTTTTTTTCGATTATCCTTAATATTTCGAGCTGGGATGAAGATAGAGGAAAATAAAAAAGTACCACCGTGTAGGGGAGGTATTTTCAACAAAAAAGGACATATGTATTTATTTCGTCCGAGTAATGGTTTGTCTGGAAAAAATTCGATAATGCAGGTATGTAATTTTCAGCAGGGGAAATCACTAAAAGGGGACATCTTATTCATATATGAAGCGTTGGCTTCGGGTAATTTTCAAGATAACAAGCAGAAACTAAGCATAAATGTTTAAAATATATATTTTAACTCCTATGTCAAGTTTCAATTCGATATATTAAAATTCGGCCAATTTAGAATGAGCCAACGCTTCATATGTGATTTCCCCTGCTGCAAAATACATACCTGCATTATAGAATTTTTTCCAGACAAACCATTGCTCGGACGAAATAAATACATATGACCTTTTTTGTTGAAAAATACCTCCCCTACACGGTGGTATTTTTTTATTTTCCTCTATCTTCACCCCAGCTCGAAATATTAAGGATAATCGAAAAAAATGATAATCGATTTTTTTTCGACTTTGGGAAATCGATAGAATGGTAAACTTTTTTTATATTAATCTACATACTTTAATGTACATATAAAAAAAATCAGCCGTATTGCAAATTACTGGAACTTTTGGTCTAAATTGACCTCTACCGACTGGCCTATTATGACAAATTGAAGACAGTATGTTATCTTCTTCTAATGTTATAGAAAACCAAAAGAGTCAAGGAATGCTTTGAAAAGTACGTAGCTTTCCTTTTCGTATTATTATACATGTTACTCAGCACTAACTAGTAGATTAAGTGTTATTTTGGTTTATTCACGCTAAGACGTAGGCCTATACATTTCTTAAATTAACGATTTTATGTAAAAGGGTTCCGTATTTACATAACGGTAGTATTCGCTTAGTTGAGTGGCAACTACCGTACTGAACTCTTACAATAGTAACGATTGTCATCATTAAAATAAAGTTTTGAAAATGTATCCAATTACTTATTTGTAGTTTATTACTTGAGTGTACATTTCAAGCTAAAGTTTAAAACTGGTTAGCATATATAAATTGTATTAAAAAATAACAAAAACATCAAGATTGTACATACAAATTCAAAAATTCAAAATTAAGCCTAAGTTCATAAACAATTTAAGGTCGTAGAATATGATGTTAATTATAGACATAACAATAATAAACTAATAAACATATTTTAATAAGAAAATTATAAATCTACGTGAAAATACAAACAGAAATTTTAAGAAATAAAACCAAAATAGCAAAAACAATTTATTTATTTTGTTTTATTATACCCCCCCCCCCCCGATGCTTAGAAAATGAAACACAATATTCAGTTTAATTGTTTAGAGGTTTGTTGTTTGTGAGTTGTAAATATTATAGTGTGTTGTTTGACTCGACAACACCAAGGGCGCCAAAATCTTCTAAATACATGAAGCTGAATTGTATTTTTTGCTGTATTTCATATTTCGCAATAAATAATACATTCAATCTCATATGTTTTTACTTTGGTAAACGGAATTTATACACAACTCCCTTAATTATTGTGGATTAGAGTTAATACAGATATTTAATGTAATACCGTATCGGAACTCTAAAATGTATTTTATAAAATAAATCTCGAATCTCCAATAACTGACCTCCTTCAACAAATTGTTGTGAACCCCAATTATGATTCAACACAACTGGTTAAAATATAAATTACAAATTATGCGTTCAATAAAAGAAACCCTGGCGGAACCAAGTGGTCTAAACTATTATATAAGTTATTTACTGCATTCCGTGCTGTAGTTGTATTTCTTCTGGTTCATTGGTACGGATTGGTGCCCGCGTTTTTGACAAGATAATGGCTTTCTTATACAATTCTCGAGCTTGTGCGGTGAATTAGCTACCAACTAGTGGCGTAATAGGGCGCCATTGTAAGTTGCTTAAGAATTTTATATTTGTAAACATATTTTGAGATTTCTTCGATTGAATAGTTAATTAGTTAATTTATTATTGTAGAACGTTAACCTTTACAAGCGGATTTTTCTGATTAAATTATTTATGAAGTAAATACACAAATGGTACCGGTGTAAATAGTGAGCCCGCAGAATTCGCTACGCGGCTGGACACGGAACCCAAAAGAATAAGAAATAGAAAAAAGGCAACAATTGGAAAGAGAATGTAATACTTCAAATTATACATTTCTAAAATAGTATAATTTACTTTCGTATGATTATAATTCCTTATATAGTCTAGCTAACGAGTGCTCAAAAGAGGGGTGTAGAGTGCATGCAATATGCGAGAATTTTTGACTTTAGGACTTTGTTAGAAAATAGAAATAGTCTGATATCCGAAATATCTGAAATATTCACTGAATACTTTTAATTCCATGTTGTATAGGCTTCTAGTTCTCGTTTCTTATAGACTTCTAGTTTCAGAGCTTTGTATTCTTCTTATTCCAAGGGGTATGGACTTCTAGTCCAGTTGTTGTATAGACTTCTAGTTCCAATGTGGTATAGGATTCTAGTGCCATTGTGGTACAGACTTCTTGTTTCAGTGTGGTATATACTTCTAGTTGAAGTGTGGTGTAGACTTATAGTACCAGTATGGTGTATAATTCTAGTTCCAGTGTCGTACAAACTTTTAGTTTAAATATTGTATACATTTCTAGTTACCGTGAGGTGCAGACTTTTAGTTTCAGTGTTGTATATACTTCTAGTTACAGTGTGGTATAAACTTTTAGCCTCAGTGTTGTATAGATATACTTCTAGTTACAGTTTGGTTTAGATATGTAGTTCCAGTGTGGTATATTGTTTTTTCTTTTTTTTGGTTTAACGTCCTGCTGTTTTGCACTTAAGGCTAATGAAGACGGGTCCTACAGTTTTACGTGGAATCCGAACCACGATCCAGTGTGGAATAAACTTTTAGTTCTGATGTTGTCTAAAGTTCTAATAATATGTCTAAAACACACTAGAACTAGATGTCTATACAACATCAGAACTAAAAGTTTCTTTGATCTCATCCAGAAGTTGTCAACATTTTTTTTAAACTGGCAACAAGTTGCATTAACTTGTTGGCAACATGTTGACAACTCGGGTGTAAACGCGGCTTTAGACGTCACAGACATTGCGTACATTTTTTATTTGGTCTAAACATATTCAAAGAACTCTGCACTCTATTGGAAGTTTCGTGAACTATGGAATCATCTAAACATGTGTTTGTGAATTTACATTTAAAGGCGCTAGCCGCACGTTAAGGGTACGAGATATAATTAAAGTTTATAATTTAGTTGTTATAACTAGCATACAGTTAGTTAAAGCTTTAGAGTCATTGAACTGTTTACAATTATAAGTATTTTAATGAGTTTGCTATTCTCACAAGTAAAGAAGCAATGTAAATATATATAGAATTCTCTATCTTATATCTAGCAGATTATATATTATGTTGACTTCATAATAAAATATCTTTTATTCGTACAATTTTTATTATTTTTGTATATGTTTTTACTTTTGTTTTTCAAAAAACGTATAAGTTATTATTTGAGACATAATATTACAAAAATGTCGAAAAATAGTTATTCATTTGAATACAATGCAAATTTGCATTGAAACTTTTGAATACTTTAGATTGAAATGTAACTGTACAAAATAATATTGCACTGTATATGAAGAAGTAACACGTACCAACGCAATTAACGGAAAATCGAATACAAAATACATAATTGAGACCTAAAACTGTTGTAATAATTTATACTATATTATAAGTATAATTATACCCCACCTATAATGTCCTTCAAGATAAAAATATATTATAAGTATTACGTTTTTTATGTATTGATTTAACTCAAAAATTACTTAACAGATTTGTAGAACTTCTGATTTGTAAAATTGACACCTGGATGATACAAGCTAAATCATGGTGTTTTCCCTGTTTTAAAGTAGTTGAGCAACAATTTTAGAAAAGAGGGAATTATCTGTATTGGAAAACCCACCGGTATAGTGATCGCACAAAAATCAATGTTGAGATTTTTGTGGAAATATCCGTTTTGGGACCCCCTGAGATCAAAAAAGTACGTAGGCCTATACAAAGCTGGAGAGAAAAACTATTCGATGGATTTTGAACAAATTTGCACCAAACATGTCAATTAGGCCTGTATAGATGCACGAAAAAAGTTTTGAAATATTTTGAAAAACAACCCCCTTTTTGGCCAAAAACTCCCAAAAAACCAGTTATTATTTTTTTTATAAAAAAACGGTTCTAAAGATTTTGATAAAATTTGGCTCATTTGTAGCCCTTAATTTACCCTACCATATGCAAAAAAACAGCACCGTTCTTAAAATTATCATTTATCTAAAAATAATAATAATAACTGATTTTGGGGGTTTTTTGGCCAAAAAGGGGGTTGTTTTTCAATTTTTTTTCAAAACCGTTTTTGGTGCATCTATACAGGCATAATTGACGTGTATGGTGCAAATTTGTTCCAAATTGATGGAATAGTTTCCTCTCTAGCTAATAATAATACTATATAAGTTACTCTCCTACTTAAATGTATCCCCTCTCCCACTTTAATACAGTTATGAAGTCACAGTGAATCTGTTTAA
The DNA here is from genome assembly GCA_018207615.1 of Philaenus spumarius. NCBI lineage: Eukaryota > Metazoa > Arthropoda > Insecta > Hemiptera > Aphrophoridae > Philaenus > Philaenus spumarius. Next base: position 22,436 of record JAGFPH010007209.1, on the reverse strand, counting down.
TAATTTAAATACGTTTGTGAGAAAGTAAGTGCTAGTTTCTGGTACCGTTTATTATAACGCAAGTAAACAGGAGAAAAAAGTATTGGAAATAAAAAAATCGTAACAACATTACGTGAAGGTTATCTGTAAGCGTTTTAATTAAATACGTAATTCTGATTTGGTGATGATTTTTATGGAAAACATTGTACAAATCGTAAAAGAAAATACTTAGTAAAATAAATACTACTTTACTTTATTTTACTGTTACTACAAATCGTAACAGCCTTGCACTGACGCTTTACATTTGTGACTAATGTAAAATAATAATAATAAACGGTATTAGTTAACTGACACAAACTTTCTCCCAACTTACTGTAGTCAAAATAATATTGTTTTTAATCATTTTATTTACTACTTTTTAGAACAAAACAAAAAAATAATATTCTACCTACGTCAATCGTATAAAAAAGTTATTGTTCCAGGCGGGATTCGATCGCTCGACCTTTGAATTACTGGCCGTGCTCGCTACCGTGGTGCTACCCCGTGCGGCCGCTGACGCGATGCTAGATTGACAACACAAACTTGTTTATTTTTAAACATTTCCCCATAATTATAAAACGCCGAAGTTTTGATAAAAGCGGGTGGTGTCATTTTGTTTGGCATCTTAAGCACTATAAATACTGAAAAATTGATCAAAATCGTTAGAGCCGTTTTTTAGAAATTGTAGTTTTTTATGGGGTTTTAGGGGTAAATTACCCTTAAAAATTTAAAAATTCCAAAAAATGAAAATACGCCTGGAGATATTAGGGTTTAGTACCTACATACCAAATTAATGAAAATCGGACCAATAGTGTCCTCTCTGGTCGTGTGTACATACAGACAGACTGACAGACAGACACCACTCTAAAAACACTTTTTTGGGTTCAGGGAGCACCAAAACAAAAAATTCCACTAAAAATATTTTTGGGTTCAGGGAGCACCAACACAGATAATTGCACTAAACAATTTTTTGGGGTTCTGGGAGCACCAAAACAGATAATTCAACTGAAAATTCAAATTCGAACATTTTTACGAAAACAATACTTTCTCCATATACTACTTATAGGGTGGAGAAAGTAAAAATTAAGCACTGAAATATCAGTTATGTATTGAACATTACATTGCATTATTAATATAATAACAACAAACTATTTATTATTTATGAATTCTTGAACTTTGGTAAATTTTTACTATTCAAGCAGCAAATTTTTAATCGTGAGATCGTTCCTTATATGTATCGCTTCTTCATTTCTAATTGTGCAATACATATACGGTATTGTAAAGTACATGAACTATAATAAAACCATGAAGTTATTATGAAGCCTAAACCACTCTTAAACAAAAATAATCAGTGGTTTAAGAGATTGGGATATTTTAAAGAGAAACTAGGTAGTTGATGAATCATAAAGTAAATTATTTCCACCTGTGAAGCAAATAGAGCGTAAATAACAGATAAATTGCTTATCAGTTATAGATATGTTACGCAATTGTTAAGAGTTGGAATTGTTAGAAATATTATTTAACTACTCCAGAATAAATTTACGCAACTAACTGTTAATAGACCCAACGGTTTCTGCTTCGTGTTTTTAGACCCACAATAAATTAATGTTAGTTTCAATTTTGTGCGTTTCAATTATAAATTAGCAAAAATATTGGTTAACCGGTTTAAGTTAGTCTTGCCGGTTTAGTTTAAAACAAAACAAGTGCAATTATAGTTTGGGTAAAAACCCTTCCCTCAGGTGGGACGAAAAATCCGCCTAGAAATATTTGGAGATCATTGTCAAACCCAACCCAGATAGCCACCCCCCCCCCCCCCAAAAGTGTGACGAAAAGTCCGCATTTTTCATGTGGGACGAAAAGTCCGGTAATCGGGTAAAATATCTACGAAAATTAATTTCGTTATGAAATTATTCTATTCTAGCTGGCGTATCGGGCATTGTCCGGGTCCAAAATAAGTAACTCGTCCAATACAAGCTTTTCCACGAAATAGTTAACTTAACTAAATTAAATACTATCAAGGAAAAATTAGACATTGCAGCCTTTTATTTTGTGCTCAGTGACATAGCTGAAGTCATTTCCCTTGTTTGGAATTACCACCAATTACGTTTGGCAATGTAACAACGGTATTTTAAGTCATTCATTATGATTTTATTTATAAAAAAACTTATTTTTTTGTGATTTTATTTAGTACAACTCTTATTTAGACATCTCGAATGAATTACTTCTTGTAGACATTTAGGAGATATTTAAACAAACTGAAATAAGTTTAAAAATGACAAAACCGTTTTGAGTTTTGATTGAGTGCAACGACATTTTGCAAGACCTCCTTCTCATTACAACTTTCGGAACCATTTTGAGTTTGGAACAAAAACCGTTTTGGAGAAAAAAGGAACAACACCCAATGTGGACTACTTGCTTGCTTCTCCAATCTCTTGCACATTTTACTAAAAAAAACCTTTTTTACTCAAAGTCTCACTTAACCTTATTTAACAACGCGCAACGTTTAAAAATAATCTCATGTTATACGAGTAGTTGGATTTCGGTTTATCAAAAAGGAAAGTCTTTTTAATACATATTTTTAAATAATTACAATATTGTTTGACACAATTTCCTTTGAATAGCATTTTAAGTCAGTACCGGAGAAGACAATGTGTCTCTACTCCGTTGAATATAGTCTAGCCTATATTCATGATGTTGGATTTTACTTTGTGTGATTACGCATGAAATCGCTTCACGTGTTCCGCAGTTCTATTGCGCAAGCGCAAAGCTGTTACGAATCTATCTTTCAGAATACATTAACTTCCGTATTGTTGGTTCAAAGTTAAGTGTTTCCTGTCTATTTTATCCTAATCTTAAATATGTGTTCACTTGAAATTTTAACTTATTTTCACTTTCACTGGATCTGAGCCTCGTGCACATTCACTATCAAATATTTATTTGACACACAAATTTAAACGTTGCCTTATAAGAAATAAATTTGAAATTAGATAATTGGCGCCAGAGTATTGTACATGTAGGCGAGCGATTAACAATAATATATATCTATGAAGATTTAATAAACATTTAAATCCGTGCGATGGGCTTTGTATACAGATTTAAAAAAAAACTTTTCATGACTTTGGAATATGATTCCTCATACAAATAAACGGTACCAGAAACTGGCACATACTTTCTCACAAACATATTTAAAGTATTAAATCTGTTTACACAGATTCACATTGACTTCGTTATTTTAGGAGGGGTAGGAGAGATGATTTTAAACTATATTAACTAATAAATATTATTATTATTAGCCAGAGACAAAACTATTCGATTGATTTTAAAAAAATTGCACCAAACACATCAATTAGTCCTGTGTAGATGCACGAAAAAAGGTTTTGAAAATTTTTGAAAAACAACCCCTTTATGGCCAAAAAACCCCAAAAATCAGTTATTATTAGCTAAACGAGAATTTTTACAAAGACGCGGTTTTTTGCTTATGGTAGGGTACATTAAAGGATACAAATGAGCCAAATTTTATCAAAATCGTTAGAGCCGTTTTTTATAAAAAACTGATTTTTTGGGGGGTTTTTTGCCAAAATGAAGGTTATTTTTCAAAATATTTCAAAACCGTTTTTCGTGCGGGCCTACTTGACATGTCTGGTGCAAATTTGTTTGAAATCGATCGAATAGTTTTCGCTCTAGCTTTGTATACATACAGACAGAAATTTTGTAAAAACCACTTTTTTGGACTCAGGAGGTCCCAAAACGGACATTTCCACAAAAATCTCAGCATCGATTTTTTTGCGATCACTATACTTTATCTATAAGTTGCTTTTTTTTAAATTTAAGTGTGATCATGTCTAAAATATGGATATACACAACTACAGCACCAGACAAGCTTGTGAGTATCGTGCCAAACAGCACAGGTTAAATTTATACAGTAAACTTCCCTCACAAGCTGGTGCAAAGTTCATGAATAAGCTTCCTAAAAGCATTCAAAATTTTCCAAACTATAGGATTTTTAAAAACAGTCTTAGACAATTTCTATTGTCTGGATCCTTTTACTCGGTGGAGGAGTTTCTGCATCATGATGATATTTTGTGATTGATGTGATCTCTTCTTTTTTTTGTGCTTTGTGTTATTGTATTGTCTCATTTTAACTGTGTTGTGTGTTGATACTCTATTTCAATTTCTTTAAATTTAAGTAAGGATTTTGGAATAAAATAATATGTAGGCTACTTTTGTAATTCACTTGTAGGATATCCTTGTTGTTTTGTTTATTCTGTTTTTTTATATTCTCTATATTATATTATTTACTTAAAATTAATTGATACCTGGCTTGTCCTATACAAAATGTAAAATTTGTCAAAAGGATAAATAAATTGAATTGAATTGAATATACTATAGTATAGTGAGAAAGTAAAAAGGTCATATGAAGGTATGTTTTAAAACGTTTAGTTTTCCAGCAATCCGCCATTTTGTTTTTTGTACAAAATAATTCATATCTAGAGAATGGTTTAACTAATTGAGTTAAAACTTGGCATGAAATTTACCCTAACAATGGTGTATCTCAAGAAAAATAAGCAATTAAATCCAATTATGAGTTTCAAAAGGGCGGATGTTGGAAACCTAAATTACTCAAAAACCGTACATTTTAACAAAAAATGTCGTCACATTTTTTGTAGCCTTTTTGATTCCCTATTGGATTGTGTTTCAAAACAATCGAATGAAGGATAGTAGCTAAGTTAAAGATAATGGCAGCAAATGTACCCTACATACAATAATTCTGTTTACTACTGTGCTGGTATAGGATGCCGGTTTGAACAATCAAATCATTACACATAAGTTAAATATTATCCTTCATCCGATTGTTTTGAAATTCAAACCATCCAATAGGGAATTTAGAGGGCTACAAAAAAGGTACCTTGACAGTTTTTGTTAAAATGTACGGTTTTTTAAGTAATTAAGGTTTGAAATTTTCAAACAGCCGCAATTTTGAAACGCATGATTGGATTTAATCGCTCATTTTTACTGAGATATATCATTGTTAGGTTAAACTTCATGCCAAGTTTGAACTCAATCAGTCAAATCATTATTTTACTCTAGATATGAATTATTTTGTACAAAAATCAAAATGGCGAATATCTGGAAAAATAAACGTTTTAGGACATTCCTTCGTATCAACTTTTTTCTTCCTTTTTGTATGATTAACCATATCCCAAAGTTCTGAAAGGATTTTTTACACCCAGTATGTATACAAATCTTTTCCTTTTAATGTGACGTGATATTGTGTCGAACTAAATATAATATTATGACATGCATTATTCAAAATATTGCTAATATTATTTTATGAATTTTGATTGATTCGCCTGATTGAGAGGAGAAACATACGTCTTCTAAATGATTTAGAAATAAAAGAAGAACTGCGAGCAGTATCCACGCATTTACAGGTATTTATGAAATAACAAAGATATTAAGGATGGATCAAACATGACCGAAAACAGGAGATTCGTAGATAATATCCACTGATAAGTCGTATCTGTGTTCTAGAGAAAGGAAGATAGCTGCATCAGAAAAGTGAAAGAACAGATCTGTTCTGACAGTCAGACAGTACAGAGGGCTTTAAAGTTACCTAAAATTATCTCATTCTTTGTAGGTGAGACCAGTGTCGTTGAAAAAACCTGGGAAATTAGCAAGACCGTAGTCTTGGTGAAAGACAGCATCTGTTTAATAACAATGGCTGCTTATTTGTAACTAAAAATGACTTTATAGAAATTTTATGACTAAATTTGGAATAAATTTTGAGTGGGAATGAGATGGTGGATCGATGAAATACACTGGGATTAATTACGAAAGTGTGTGGCGTTTAAGAATAGAGCTTGGATTTTTTGAATGCTTATGGAGGTTCGTAAACCAGACATAAGGGACGCTTTCTTCTGACCTGCGCAGGTGCAGGATCAGTGATGAATGTGTGTGTGTTGAGACCCTTCGGCTCTGTGTTTGACTCTATGTGTTAATTTTAGGACGAAGTCCTCGAGTGTGGGGATTTTGTGCCCTTGAGAGATGGTGACGTTCTTTACGTACCATGGGGAGTTGGTGATCCAACGGAGAGTTTTGTTCTGGAAGGAATCCAACTTTTTCTTCCAAGAAAAAGATAGCAAAGAGTACCAAGCTGGAGCTGCGTACGTAAGTACCGGTCTGATATATGTTTTGTACATGGACAATCTGATACGAAGTGGTAGGGGGCTCTTGGCGTAAATGACTGCAAGGAGTCTGCCACGGACAGATTTAGCCCTTGACATAGTTTGCTTGGCGTGATGGGACAGGTTTAATTTAGCGTCAAGCGTGATTCCAAGGTATCTGACTTTGCGGGTCCATGCTATGGGTGATTTATTTAGAGTTAATTGGACTTTAGGAAATCTACGTAGTGGAGAAAATTGGATGGCTTGCGTTTTATCTGCGTTCACCGCAGTTCTCCACTTCCTGAGCCACGGCTGTAGGGCATCCAACTGTTGTTGAATGACCGACGAACCGTATTCCAGGTTCAGAGTCCTGTAGTAGAACATAGCGTCATCAGCAAAGAGTCGCAGTGATACTTTGGAGATGACTGGAATATCGTTAGTGTATAGAAGGTACAGTAACGAACCAAGAACTGAGCCTTGGGGAACTCCTGCCTCGATGGGTCTAGAAGTAGAAAGTGTACCTTCGACAGCAACCTGGAACCATCTGTTGTCGAGGTATGAACTTATGAGATGTACATAGCATGGAGGAACTGGGCTGCGGGCTAGTTTGTAAAGCAGGCCTTCGTGCCATACTTTATCAAAAGCTTTTGATATGTCCAGGAACACCGCAATAGATTGATGTTTGTTGTTGAAGCCATCGGTAAGGTCGTTGAGAACTTTTACAAGTTGGAGTGATGTGGAATGTTCACTTCGAAAGCCAAATTGCTCGGGACGAATGACGTCTTTGAGATGCTGGGTGAGCAGAGAGTAGACTAATCTCTCAAAGACTTTAGAAATCGTTGGTAGTAGAGAAATGGGGATTTACTCATTCGTTGACCTTGAACCTGTCATCCAAGCTAATAAGCCTATGATCCCGAAACAGTTTAAAAATGTACACATTGAGGTAAGTGGGAGGTCTGGAGTACCATACATAAAAATAAAAAAATAAAATATTTTAAATTTAATTCTTTGACCTTCTCTTCCTTGTTGCTCTTTAATCCTAAATAAATCTAACAGTCATGCTTTATTCTATATATACTTAAAATATACTAAATCGAGAGTTTTAGAAATCGAAAGAAAGAAATAGAAAGATTTTTTTTAGAAATCGGGGTTTAGTAGCAGTCTTTATTCGACAACAATCAATATTAACCATTGCCATGGTTTCCAGTTTTAGTTGCAGTATTTATCAAACATCTAAAGTTAAAATGTTTGTTTGATTTAAAATTTTTAAATAAAAATAACAAGCCTAACATTTGTATCAAATTCGCAAAGAAAGTTTTTAAATTCATATTAAAAGTTTAATATAAACAAGTTTTCACGAGAGGTACGAGTACATTTACATTATTGCCCGGTTCTACACAAATATTTTAATCACCAACTCCTATAAATGCGAGTGTACGTGCGTACGCACATACGTACGTACGTGAGTAAAAATATAATATAACAGCTGATTTCACGCATCATCTGTATACTTAAACAATTCCAGCGTAGATTATACTTTGGGGTTATGTTTACAACTTCGATCATTATAATGTCTTGTGAAGTTAATTTTTTAAATATGAGTTATAGAATTAATGTAGACTATAATACGTTATAATATTTGCTTTGAATCTATAAACTGAATATAAATCAAACCTTTTATTATCAATATTTATACAAGTTTAATGAAGAGATACCCATTCGTTTGTATTCGGAAACATTCGTACCATCTTCGTATAACATATAGATATTATTAAAAATTTCTTCATTATAATATTAATAACTTCTAAATCATTAATTTGATCTATCATTTATCTATGAAGTTAGAAAGCAATTAAAAGATAATATTTTGATCTTTATTTGGATATACCGTATAATAATGAATATAAATACAAAATTTTAACAAATAGGCCTTAGATTTATAATTGTAGGCCTATACATTTAGCGAATTGAAAATCTCCGTCAGCATAGGCAGGCTTAGATAAAGTCTATTGTTTTTTAAATAGCATTTTTTTAAATTATGTATTTCTTATGTGTACCGTATCTAATTAATCAGCCTGTGATTTTTCACATTTGCTTACTAGTAACCTTATATGCTAAAACGGGTAATAGTAGCCTAAACTAAAAACAGCTGATTAGTTCAAATTTCTGGCGTTATTATTGTGTGAATGCTAGTGCATAGGGATTGCTACTGTAATTTCTCTAACAACAGGTCTTCCGCGTATAGTTTTATTGAGGTTATTTTTTTAAATTCTAAAAATGCTAACGAATTTATATTTATAAAACATTTGTGGGACAAGAAACGCAAAACATTGATTTCAATCAGATAATTAATCAATTATTTTATTCAAAACCTGTATTTTAAATAAAAAATCATTTTTAACCCCCTTAAAGAAAAATTGTTTTATGTAGGAAATTGTTTTTTATTGTTTGTTTAGATAGGAAAGGTAAAATTACATGTACAGTAAAATCGTCTTTCAGTTTATAAAAATAAATGGATAATTTAAAATGTTCAAATCCTCGTGATATTATAATATTAGTAGGATTTGTTATCTCCCACATTGCCATGATCACCCAAGACATTTCTTTTTAATTTAGAGACACTAAAATAACTTAACAGTTTATTTCTTGATCAAGATTTAATTTGTATACTTGAATTTATAGTGTACACAGATCGATATTATATTTGAGTTATTTGTTATCTCCCACATTGCCATGATCACCCAAGATATTTCTTTTTAATTAAGAAACACTAAAATAAATTAACAGTTTATTGCTTGGATCAAGGTTTAATTTGTGTACTTGAATTTATAGTGTACACAGATCGATATTATATTTGAGTTATTTGTAATCTCCCACATTGCCATGATCACCCAAGACATTTCTTTTTAATTTAGAGACACTAAAATAAATTAACAGTTTATTTCTTGATCAAGATTTAATTTGTATACTTGAATTTATAGTGTACACAGATCGATATTATATTTGAGTTATTTGTTATCTCCCACATTGCCATGATCACCCAAGATATTTCTTTTTAATTTAGAAACACTAAAATAAATTAACAGTTTATTGCTTGATCAAGGTTTAATTTGTGTACTTGAATTTATAGAGTACACAGATCGATGTATATTTGAGTTATTTGTTATCTCCCACATTCCCATGATCACCCAAG
>JAGFPH010007209.1:0-12961 GCA_018207615.1 Philaenus spumarius | reverse complement strand
GATCACCCAAGATATTTCTTTTTAATTTAGAAACACTAAAATAAATTAAGAGATTATTGCTTGATCAAGGTTTAATTTGTGTACTTCAATTTATAGCGTACACAGATCGTCTGCCCCGAAGAATTGTACACGCAATTCACGATGGAGTCGAAGACTATGTGTTACCCAACTTCCTCTGACATTTGGGCTTTCATTAAAGATTTGCAATTGAATGAATTGAAGTATGATCAATATGAAGATCCTGGAATTTCAAAACACGTGTAAAGAAACATTAATGCATTTGGTTTTTGTATTTTATATAAATTTAAAATATAATTTAATTGTATAGACAAGAAAAACAAAAGTGGTTAAGTTCACCTCATAAACGACAAAATCAGTTTACATATTAATTGAAATTACAGAAACGGTTGTCACGACCCATACATTAGCCAACATTTTAAACTGCCCGTACAAATAACTCCCCTTCATTGGCCTTGGTCCTTTCTGAGGGACGCCTAAGGGCTACCTACGAAATGTTGTTCAAATTTGGACGAAGAAAGATTTTTCCTTACGCAAACCACGCTCCTAGGCTTAGCCAGGCAAAATGTTTATCTGCCTTCAACACCTGCTGTGCGAGTTCGATGATCGTGCAGGAGATTCACGGTACTCGGAAGTAGCCTACTGTTGTTGAAGAGTTCCGTGGTGGATCCCAATTGATCTGGGAAGGATCTGGGATGATCACTAATGATGGAAACTACTTTATCCCTAAATAAAATTTGCCATTATTTACACTATTAAAATGTAGGTGACTTTTTATTATGTTGGTGCCGTGAAGCAGAGATTCTATGGTAGTTTTTTGTTTTGCTCACAGTCCCGTTTGCGACGTGCTCTTTAAAGCTAGTTTTAAAAGATCCTCCAGTTTCTTAAAAAAATAACACCTCAAAATTTTCAGAACACCTAACAGAAACTGGTTAAAATTAATACAAAAAAGAATTTTCAAATTTATATAAATGTTCATTTATGAACTTTTTGGATGAATTCCATATCTACAGATGGTTCCACATCTTAACATGGTGGTGTCTAGTGGTCTATCACTTACTTAAAGACTTAACATGGTGGTGTCTATTGGTCTATCACACATATCGCAATGACTTATACATAACATCGTGCTGCTTCTCGTAATCAGAAGACATCATGGGAAGATGAAATAAAAAACATGATTTCTCGATTGATTAATTGTTTAGTAAAAATTTAATTTAAATTCCTAATTTTCAAAGAACAATGACTTTAAACATTAATAAACCTATTATAGTGTAACTATTACAGACATACACAGTAAATACTAATAACAAATCAATTAGAAGTTGCATGCTTTATCTCAACAATATATGATTCCTAAATACGTTCTTTATATGTGCTGTTTCCTATTTCCTGTTTCCTATGTTTGTTTTTATATTTGCTATGTTTCCTTACTTGTTCCAGGCCCTACAAGTGCCCCATAGTACCTTGTGGCAGACTTGTGAGCCCCAGCTGTTCTCTAACTCACTTTGCTTTGGACCATATAAATGTACAGATATCCGAAGTAAAGCAAAACATACAGTATGTCTTAACAGTCCTTCCTTGGAAACTTACTCTTAGCGATGTGGAATGTTTAGCGGTATTCAAAGTTGTTTCTGAAGAGGACTTCAGGTCAAGTGATACGTAAGATATGTGATACACTTTTCTGTATCTGTTGTTTAAAATATAATTAAGGTTAATGTGATTTCATCAAAGTATTGTCTGCAAGCAAAGATTCCAAGACATCTATAATGAATACAAGTTTTGAATTCTATTATATAAGGTAATTTATTTTAAAGCTGCCCTCCTCATTTTTTATTCTATAGGCAGGCAGCTTTTAAATATATCACCATGATCACAGAAATCGATGTAGTTCTGTGAACAAAATGTTAGTTTACTCGTTAACTGATTATTTAAAAAAATATTTTCTTCTACTTACAGAAGTACACAATCTGAATTTGATGATTCTGAAGAGCAAAAGAGGTCAGACTTAGTAGCTTGCGCAACAATGGTAGCTAAATTCCAATACGAAACTGAAGAAAGTGTCAACGGGCAAGACACGGAGAACTGCTTTATATTGGTTTGGTCGTCTTGTCTCTTTAGCAACATACAAATGGCCGTCAGAATAGAAGCAATGCATCCTGCTTTTAGTAGGCTAACCTCACTAATGTATGAAGGTAAATGGTGCAGATATACCTCAGCTAGTCAACAAAATCTAAAAGTGTTTGGAATATAGCGTCGTTCGTCCATGAGTTTTTAGTATTACAAAATACAGTATTAAAATTTAATTTATATTTTTCGATTCCTCATTACTAACTTTACATAAGTATACGAAATAAATAGTCAAAATATTTACAGTATTTACCCAAAATTGTGAAAAATATCTGCAGTAAATAAACCACGAAAGACAAAAACAAAGACAAATATTGACCTGTTACACTGTCGATCCAATCCTTGATTATTTGTTGTGACTACAGCAGTTTCGGGGTTATCCCATCTTCCGGTCAGTTATATCACATACAAAAATACAAATTTAAAATCACTTTTCTCTCACTAGTGAGGTCGTCGAAAACACAGTAATTAGTTATACACAAAAACACAGTACACGAAACACAAATTACGACATGAACTACAAACATGTTGCCTAGGCGCTGGTTAACTAGCTGCTGAATTATCTTTAAACTGATGTGCGGGGGATGGTGGATGGACCTGATGCGGTTGGCAAATGGTGTAAAAATAATAACCCCGAAACCGCAGTAGTCACAACAAATAATCAAGGATTGGATAGACAGTGTAACAGGTAATATATACCTATTTCAATATTTGTTATCATTTCAATCCGGGAGCTTACACTATGAAAAAAAACAAAGAATTTAAAAGTTCTTTTAATTTTAAAACTGCGTGAATCAATCCCACATGGGCAAAGCCTGTGGGTATTATTATGAAGCATAGCCTAATACAATAAAACGAAATAAACACGATTCCAATTATCTCCTAGCACCATATTACTTAAATAACTGCGAAACGAAATAAAAATAAACGGTATCAGTTAACTGACACAAACTTTCTCCCAACTTACTGTAGTCAAAATAATATTGTTTTTAATCATTTTATTCACTACTTTTTAGAACAAAACAAATAAATAATATTCTACCTACGTCAATCGTATAAAAAAATTATCGTCCCAGGCGGGATCCGATCGCGCGTCCTTTGAATTACTGGCCGTGCTCGCTACCGTGGTGCTACCCCGTGCGGCCGCTGCCGCGATGCTAGATTGACAACACAAACTTGTTTATTTTTAAACATTTCCCCATAATTATAAAACGCCGAAGTTTTGATAAAAGCGGGTGGTGTCATTTTGTTTGGCATCTTAAGCACTATAAATACTGAAAAATTGATCAAAATCGTTAGAGCCGTTTTTGAGAAATTGTCGTTTTTTATGGGTTCTTAGGGGTAAATTACCCTTAAAAATTAAAAATTCAAAAAAATGAAAAAAACGCCTGGAGATATTAGGGTTTAGTACCTACATACCAAATTTCATGAAAATCGGACCAATAGTGTCCTCTCTGGTCGTGTATACATACAGACAGACTGACAGACAGACACCACTCTAAAAACACTTTTTTGGGTTCAGGGAGCACCAAAACAAAAAATTCCACTAAAAATATTTTTGGGTTCAGGGAGCACCAACACAGATAATTGCACTAAACAATTTTTTGGGGTTCTGGGAGCACCAAAACAAAAAATTCCACTAAAAATATTTTTGGGTTCAGGGAGCACCAACACAGATAATTGCACTAAACAATTTTTTGGGGTTCTGTTAGCACCAACACAGACAATTCAACTGAAAATTCAAATTCGAACATTTTTACGAAAACAATACTTTCTCCATATACTACGTATTGGAGAAAGTAAAAATCAAGCTAATATACCAAACTGTGCAACTGTACAATTACCAACTAAGGGGGTGTAGCGTGGCTGAGAGGTTAAATAGACTTGCGTGTGAAGCATGCATTGGTCTCCCTTGGTTTAAAACTGTCAGTGAGTATGATTGTATTATTTTCGTAATATTTTAAAATCAAATTAAATGAGACAAATAAAAAATCTACTCCTTTTTAGGTCCTGTAAAGTCTATTTACGCTTCACAGAAACCCGGTGATGTCTTCAGGAGTGGAGATTGCCTGACATTACCATCTGGTCTTCTTAAGTGCCTCGTTGATCACGATCAAGGACTTCAAATAGTTGTCACATACTTTCTGCTAGAATAACGGTCGGGTAAATTTATTTAATATTTAGTAAATTTAAATAAATGGACTTGTGTTTTGTTTATATTCTTTCGTTGTGAACATCCCGACAGTAAAAAAATACTGGATTATAATATATTATATTGTGAAGCAAATTGTAATGCAACCGATCGCTACAATATGCGTTCAATGAATTAAATAATGCTGTTATATAAATTTGTTTAGTTCATTTATCGTAAGAAGCAAAACAAAAGTTCTAAGGACTGCCTTTCACCGCCCTTAATTTAATTATAAGGGTTCAGCACTTAAGAAATAGTAATTTCAATATACTCAAAGCCAGATGCCGCGAAAAGAACATTTAAAGTGAGATTCAATTCGTATAGAAATATATGTTTAAAAAATGTGTAACGAGAATGCCTTACCTAAATTATATCATAGCAGTGCTAAATAGTGAAAATAAAATTAAGTTTTGAGTTCACCAATGCTTATTGAAAGAAGACAAAAGAATTATACAAGTTTGAGTAAAAAGAAAGTACATAGATACTCTCTCTCACTCTCCTGACCTTCGTAAACACCATTTGTATTAAAAAATGAAGAATATGACAACTTGTCTTTTAGATGTTTTCACATTCAACGAAATAAGTAATACAAACATCTAATTAATGAGCAATTTTAGTTAATCTTCAAAAGCGCATTGTATGCATCAGTGTTTGTCTCGTCGAGTGCAGAAGTTTTAGTTTGGCAAATGTTTGACGATGGTGATTTAGTTCATAAAAGGTGAGTTTTCTCTCGTAGATTTGTCTTGCCATTAATTTCTTTAAAGCTGAGCATTTCCTTAGAACTGAACAGTTCGATAAAACTGATCAATTAGTATGAGTGCATTTATTTCACTAAAGAATTTGACTCCTGTACTACTTTAATAAATTGTGGGGAATGTGCAAAACTATTTCTTTCACGTTGAGATATTTCGATCAGGTTAGTTTGGCGAAGGCTAAAAGAACAGTTTGCTAAATAATGAGCGTACAACAGTTATTAATGTAACGGAAACATAGTGTCACGCATTTAGACTAAAAATATTCCGTTTTAAATGTTGAGTACTTTACATTTGAACAACTCTAAATTGAGTAACATCATATTTTATTACGTTAATAAAGTTTTAACACATGTATTTATTTTAAATCAGTTTTTGATTTATGATAGAATAATAAGATCAATTAATTTGTAGTAAATTACCTGCTTACACGCTTCCTCAGCAAGGGTTAAATTAATTAAATTACAAATGAAATAAACGGTACCAGGAACTGGCACATACTTTCTCACAAACACATTTAAATTACTAAACAGATTCACTGTGACTTGTAGGGTGGGGTAGGAGAATTTTTTTTATTAAAGTTGGAGATTAACTAATAAATATTATTATTATCTAGAGAGAAAACTATTCGATCGATTTCGAAAAAAATTTGCACCAAACACGTCAATTAGGTCTTTATAGATGCACGTAAAAAGGTTTTGAAATTTTTTTTAAAACAACCCGCTTTATGGCCAAAAAACCCCCAAAAATCAGTTATTATTATTATTATTAGCTAAACGAAAGTTTTTAGAAAGATGCGGGTTTTTGTATATGGTAGGGCACATTAAAGGCTACAAATAAGCCAAATTTTATCAAAATCGTTAGAGCCGTTTTTTTATAAAAAAATAATAACTTGTTTTTTGGGGGTTTTTTTCCAAAAAGGGTTTTGTTTTTTAAAAAAATTCAAATCCTTTTGTCGTGCATCTATACAGGCGTACTGGACATGTCTGGTGCAAATTTGGTTAAAATCGATTGAATAGTTTTCTCTCTAGCTTTGTATACTTTTATTAAAGTTGGAGACTAACTAATAAATATTATTATTATTATCTTGAGAGAAAACTATTCGATCGATTTCTAACAAATTTGCACCAAACACGTCAATTAGGTCTTTTTAGATGCACGTAAAAAGGTTTTGAAAATTTTTGAAAAACAATCCCCTTTATGGCCAAAAAACCCCCAAAAATCAGTTATTATTATTAGCTAAACGAGAATTTTTAGAAAGATGCGGGTTTTTGTATATGGTAGGGAACATTAAAGGCTACAAATAAGCCAAATTTTATCAAAATCGTTAGAGCCGTTTTTTTATAAAAAAATAATAACAGATTTTTTTGGGGGTTTTTTGGCCGAAAAGAGGGTTGTTTTTCAAAAATTTTCATAATCTTTTTTCGTGCATCTATACAGGCGTACTGGACATGTCTGGTGCAAATTTGGTTGAAATCGATCGAATAGTTTTCTCTCTAGCTTTGTATACATACATACATACATACAGACATACAGACAGACATTTTGTAAAAACCACTTTTTTGGACACAGGGGGTCCCAAAACGGATATTTCCACAAAAATCTCAACATCGATTTTTTTGCGATCACTATACTTTCTCTATACTATAGTATAGCGAGAAAGTAAAAACATGGACAAGACCGGGATTTAAACCCAAGACCTTTGCCTTTCCGGGGCAACAGGATAGCTCAGTGGTAGAGTGTTGCCCCGGAAAGGCAAAGGTCCTGGGTTCAAATCCCGGTCTTGGTCCATGTTTTTTCACTTGTAATTTAATTAGAATAATAACATCAATTAATTTCTCTATATTTATAAACTATTGTTCTGCTTTTGTTGTTTTTAGCTCAAAAGCTTGTTCAAGAAAAATGAAAACGCCATAAATGTAACAGTATTTGGGTTAAAAGAATAAGGGGAAAATTTTTGGCACTAAAAAGATTTAATATAAAGCCGGCAAACAGAGTCTGTATCTTTGATTTAAATGTATGCTTATTGAGAGATTTGGTGCAATCATTTAGTGCCTAACATAAACTTCTGGCTGGTGCGCCATCTGAGCTCACACCGACGGGCGCAGGCGGCATTTTGGCCTACTTCGAATATCACTTGTTTAGCCTGTAGTGCATCTGAACACCATTGATCTAGTGTTAAGAGATTCCTGAATCGAATTCCCGGTGATTCCGATTGTTAAAGTACCTTCTCGGAATGTTCCGATTATTTCCGAATGTATCCGATTCCGTACGTTCGGAATCATCCTGTTATGGAAGCGTTAGTCCAAGTTCATCAAAGAAAGAACAATAAATAAAAATAAAGACTGAAATAAAATACATTAAAATACAAAAATGTACACTTAAATGTTTCATTGAGGGCCTAGAGAGAGAGAGAAAGAAAGAAAGTAGACGTACCTTTGCACCTACATACGAAAATGATTTACCTACTTCTTGTAAATAATAAAATCGACAAATACTGATATATTTGAAACTACAGTAAACAGCCATGAAATAGCAGTAAATTTGTGACAAAAATACAACAAATGTATACTTTATTTTACATTGAGAGGAAAAGCACAGTGATAGGGCGCTGGGTGGCAAGTTGGTCGCTCTTCGGATGAAACGTCGATCTCGTAACTTCGAGACTCACGAGCGTTGTTCGCTACTCTAGGATAGCTCCTGCCTGCCATGTGGTGCCTTATGGTGTAATTAGAGAATACCTGTGCGTTCCGTTACGCTGCCAATTGTCTTTGTCTGTCTAAGATCGTTTTTAGCGGAAAGGCGGCCAAAATGCCGCCCTAGCGCTAGCCGGAAGGTTAATTTGCTATCATTGTAAATTCAAACACAGTTCGGGCCTAGTTACCAGCACTACGCAACTCCCGCTTCCATTAGTCTAACTTGTATAATGAAAATACGTTAAAACGTTCGTTTTCATATTAGGTAGGAAAGTTTATTACTTTTGTTTGTTCTCGTTGTACATTTCTTTGTAATAATTTAAGCCGTTAGATAACGATTTGTTTGTTAAAATTTGCATTCGATTTGTAGTAAATAAAAACACAAATTCCAATTTTGTTTTCGTTTAGGGCAGCAATCTTGAAACAGGACCAAGCAAGTTACATGTTTTTCTCGAAACGTTTACTTTTAACAGATGTTTTAAATTATGTAAACTTCGACCTGTGTTTATATTTTAAACTTCTTTAGAAACCATCCTAATCCTCCAAAATATGTATTTTGGGTCACTGGGGTTTGAGTTGTACTCAGTTGTTCTCTACCAGGTGTCTTAAAAGCCCCCCCATTATTTTTGTATTAATGGAAATAAACAGATTTGCTTTGGGGATTGTTAGCATGAACAAAAATAGAGTTTTTTGGTGTATCGTAAATTTCAAACCCTCCCCCAAAAATTGTTGGGGGTAAGTCGAAAATTTTAAATGAGAACCCCTATTGAGTGACACCTCATTTTAAAGGTCTTGATAAAAGAAGAAGATTGGCGCAAACAGGAGGTCTGTATGTTGACTCTATCCAACATAATGGCCAGTCAAAGTTATAACTTTTCCCCATTTAAATGACATCAAAATGTTAAAGATGATACATCTATTATTTTATAATATGAAGGTATGAGTGACCTACTGGAAGAAATCCTTGTAAAAAAATAACATATATAATTTATAAGATAAGTTATAAAACGCAGTAATTAGTATAAAAACAGTAAAGCTAAGCCCTTTGGAATTCCCAGGTACTGCACTTTTTACTATTAGGAGTCGTCAAACATGCATAGTTATGGATTATATCAACCCAAAGTCCTTTAAAATGAGGTGTCACTCAATAGGAGTTCTCATTTAAAATTTTCGACTTACGAGGTTTTGAAATTTACGATACACCCAAAAAAACTCAATTTTTGTTCATGTTAACAATCCAAAAAGCAAATCTGTTTATTTCCAATAATACAAAAAATAATAAGGGGGGGGGGGTCTTTAAAACACCTGGTACATAGGCATGATATGCTAACTGCTGTGACTAAGCTCGATTTTGATTTGTAATTTATTTTAATAAAGCTGTATGATTAAGTTTAACATGGAACTCAAGATGGTTGATAATATTAAATATTTAAAGGAAGTTCTTAATTGGTTTTCGATATAACAGGGAGTTATAAAACTGCTAAACAGATTCAGCATGGCTCAGGCATTCTTCTACACAAAATCGTAACCTAAAGTATCTTAAAATCATGGATATTCAATATAATAAATAGTACTCATCCTAACATGTAGACTGGAATTAATTGTATAAAGATACACTGCAAGTTGAATTTATACTAAAACTCCTTAGAAAGATTTGATTATTACATACAAGCATTGAATACAATCAAATCAGATACATTTTTAACTTCCCACTAAAAGAAAATTGAAAATTTTCTAAAATCGGGAAGTTATTGGTTTCACCCCGTTTTTCGAAAATCGAGTATTCATCAGATCTCCACGTTTTGAGGTCATAGGAATCTTCCCTGACCACTCCCGAGAGGGTGTCACCGTGTCTGTATGTATGTGTGTGTGTATGTAAGTATGTGACCCGCTTATAACTTTTGAACGGCTTAACCGATTGGATCCTACCAAAGGGCGTTCTAAAGAGTTCTATCAAACTTAGATTTCCTGAAAATTTTAACTAATTCGGACCGGTAGGTTCTGAAAAAATTCGAAAAAACTAAGAAATACATTTTTTTCAAATCAGGTTTTTTTTTAATAACTTTTAAACGGCTTTACCGATCAATTCCAAAATCTAATCAGCTTTTAACCTTGAAAAGCGACGTCGATCGCTACCAGTCCGGTCAAAATCGGTTAATTCGTTCGTGAGATATCGTGAACGAAAGAAAATCAAATAAAGTGTTTTTTCTCAATTTCTCCGAAACTTTTCATCTGAAAAATTTTTGTTGTTGATTCTTTCAATGGACTTAAAAAACTGCATCGATTGCTGCAAATAGCATAAAAATCTGTTGATTCATTCAAAAGTTATAGCAGTTCAAAATTTCCAAAAATAGTGTTTGTTGTAATTAAACTTAGCGGGAAGTTACATAGATGTGGCCTTTAGGGTCAACCGTTTTCCAATTTTTTTTTTTTAAATATGAATAAGGTAAACAAATTTAGAGCGATGAAGCGTCTTAATTCCCTTTTCAATTAATTACAATTCAAGTTTTTTTATTTATTTTATATTTTATAAATTACATTTTTTCAATAAATTATCTTAATATAACTAAGTTTCCAATCACGCGACAAATCCGAGAGGCGGTGGTAAGAACGCAGGGTAGTTTTGCGATTGATCCGATGCTGGCTTCAAGGAGTTGCTCTCCAGAAACGATGTAGACACTCCTAGAGGCTGCTGAGGGATGTTCTGGTTGGAACTTGGTCTAATATGTTGCTCGAAGACACCGGAGGGGAACTGTTGGGAACCGAGGGCTGAAGTAAGCTGAGGAGACGGTGTTGGCGGGAGGGGGTTGTTCACTTTACGAGGGTAGAACACTTGAAGAGGATTCAGAGCTTTGAGTAGCGCCAGAGGAGGGTGGTAACCTGCCAATTTACGAAGACTGTTCTCTATTTTCACCCTATAATCAGAAAAAAAATGTTTAAATCGTTTGCAAACTTTTACTTACAACGTTATTTAGTAAATAAAGCGCAAACATAAATAACCTAACACAAATAGCTTAAACTGTTAGAAAACACATTGAAGGGCATTTTTGACGGTCTCTTTTAAACTTTCGTCTCAAAACTAAAATTAAAATATTGAACTGGTATGGTTTGTGCACTGAAATGTTTTTGCATTCTAAAACATATTGTCTCAACTTTTTTTAAGCGAATATTTCCGTGTTTAATATTTAGGTAACAATTATTTTAAAATTAAAGCATTTAGTTTAGCTAAGTTAAAACATAGCACTAAGTAGCCTAAATATTAGTGCATAATATAACACGTTGGAGTCGTGAGTGTAGTTATGGGCCTAAAGTAGTCTATTGTCCGCGAGAGGAAAGAAGTCCTCTGAGCCAGGACGGTATGCAGCAGTGTTTGTATGTTACCGCACGGCATTTGCAGGCGCTCCGCGTTGTCCAAACCTTTCGCGCCTCATAGTTTTGTTTCTGCTAATGTGGAATCCCTGTAGAACAGCCGTTAAGTGCAGGGCTATAGTATACTTGGGCTAGACCAGTCCGCCACGGAAAGCTATGTTTTATTTTTTATTTTTGTCGTCAATAATTGTATTACTCTAGGTTTAAATTTGATTATAATTATTTGTATAATATACAATATACTAACGTTAACATACTTTTAATTTGATTCTCTGAAACATTTCTGAAAAATAAATACGAAATTGAACAAAATGTGTCACATTATTGAAAATAATTGTATTTATTACAATGAACCACCAAAACTTGAATGACATACTGCAGTTTAATAAAATATGTGTAATACTTATAAAATAAAACACATAAAAGTTATAAATACTTACACATAATGAGTAGCTTATATGCAGATATGCACATGACATAATAATTACTATTGACACGAAATATAAAAAAAACTGCTTTATAAATTTTCCTTCCCTAGGCCTTAGGGAATAGTTAATTTAATAGTTGAATTTAAATAATTAAACTATTTAAATTTAAATTAACACTGTTCAATTAACTTAGTCTACAAGTTTAACTTAAAATTATGTTTTATTTTTTATTTTTGTCATCAATAATTTTATTACTCTAGGTTTAAATTTGATTATAATTATTTGTATAATATTATACCGGGAGTCCCACGAAGAGGTCCCTATTTTTGAATTAATATATTAGATGCACCGAACACTGTACAAACCTGAAACTCAACAGTCCTAACATAAACATAAATGTAATACACATATATACTGTAATAAAGTTAGTTTTTAAAACTGGAAGGCTTATCAAACCTTAATGGTTTTCTCAACACTATTAACACAATTAAGTAGCTACAATAAAGTAAAACCTCAATTGGCTATTTTACATGTTTTGCCACAGTGAATGTGACCGCAGAATGCCGTGTGCAACGTAAGCTTAGCGCCGACTCAGATAAGCGCCTGCAATTGTTTGAATAGGCAAGAGCTCAGGTGACTTCTTTCCTCTCGCGGACAATACTCATGTTAGTTTTGATTATTATTTTTACTATTATTGTTTTGACCTAATAACGCGTAGCATGGGCTTATATTTTGTTTACAATATTATTGCACCATAAATAATTTCACTCCGCCAACGAATCGGCTCATAGCCTATAAATAAAGGAACTACTTCAGGTTAAATTAGTTTTTTTCAGTAATATGTAAAGATGAATTTCTCGATAAAGATGACCGGGGTTCTAAAGAAATTAATGTTAATAATTTATATACAATGTTTAGATTCAATAAACACACGTACATAATTATTGTGATCAAAGAAACTGTGAAATATTGTTTATTTATGTAACTAAGAGACTGTACGATTTACAGTTATATAATACTAGGGGAAACCCCTGCGTGCTCCGCACGCCAACCCCGTTGGAACCTCCTATACACATAATTATGTTATGTTTTCTTTATAATAAAGGTGTAGGATTAATAATAACCCCAAAGCTAAGGTAGTAAATAATGTTAAATGTTAAAATCAAATTATTTCGTATATTTTATAACAGCAGTATTAATAAAGGTTAAAAGAACCAGCAAAGCTCAGGTGCACACTTTAATAAAAACCTAACCTAAAAGTTAGAAATACAAATAGTTGCTTTAAAGTGTGAAATCAGTTGTTAATGGAAATATTAGAACAAATAGCTGTTTTATATGTAATTTTATTCAATTGGTCGCTCATATTTTAATTCATCA
>JAGFPH010007208.1:42198-68156 GCA_018207615.1 Philaenus spumarius | reverse complement strand
GGGGGTGGGGGTGGGGGCCAGGCGGGGGCGGGGCCAGGTGGGGGCGGGGCCAGGTGGGGGCGGGGGTGTCACGTGACCTGTGACGTCACTTCCGGCGCCCAAGTGCCCCCGTCTCTACTCATGCCTCCTCAAATCATCCACAAATACATAAAATGGTCGCATATAACAGCATGGTCCACCGGCTCTTAAACACACCGCTAAGTCCGGATAACTACAATAGAGAACTTAACATTATTAAACACATAGCCTCTGCAAACGGTTACAATCCCGCAATAGTAGACAGGATAATTAGGAAGAAAAAACTAATCGGTAAGCTGCCAAAAAATCTTCTCGTGGAAAAAAGGCCAAAAAACATATATATCGATTGAATTCGGTAGAAGACTGGAGTTCCGACTCAGGAAAGAGTTCACGAAGCATAATACAGTTTTATCGTACAAAACGGCCAACAAATTAACTAATATCCTAGGCCCAAAAAGTAGCTTCCCTTTTAACAATAATAACAAATAATTTATCCGGTATATACAAATTAAGATGCACAGACTGTGATAAATTCTACATCGGCCAGACGGGACGATCTTTCATCACTCGCTTTAAAGAACACACACCACG
Source organism: Philaenus spumarius (assembly GCA_018207615.1). Lineage (NCBI taxonomy): Eukaryota > Metazoa > Arthropoda > Insecta > Hemiptera > Aphrophoridae > Philaenus > Philaenus spumarius. The sequence goes on along the minus strand of JAGFPH010007208.1, from coordinate 67,547 downwards.
ACATACAAAAATTGAGATCAAATCCCATTTCGCCCAACACCTTATAGATTACGACCACAAATACACTTTCATAGACCAAAACCTTGAAATACTACACATCTGTAAGAAGGGCCGATTAATGTCATCACTCGAGGAATTCGAGATATACGCCGCAACAAAAAATCAGAGCCAAAATTTATTGAATGACAAGATAAACTTCAGTTCTATTGAATTGTTTAACACAGTCATCCAACTAAAGGAAGGAACCATACCGCACGAGCCATAGGTCGCCACTATAGAACTAAACTTAGTTCTAACCATATACTTCAGTTAGTCATCAGAAACCGGCCGGCATACAACGTGGTCTGCTACGTAGCTTAATTTTAAAGAACATATTTGTGTAATCGTTGTGATTGTAATGTGTAATTTGTATTAAATGTAAATTTGTGTAAATTTGTGTATGTATAAATGTATTAATTTATTTTGTGAACAGTAAAATATTAGTTAAATGCCAGTGATGGCAACGCCGAAGAACGGCGGAAATAAAACTATTTTTAACATGATGATCAAGGATCCGACGATGACGGTTTAACTCTCGAAACTAGTCATCCTAAGTAGGAAGGAAACATTGGATTGTCAGACGGAAATACAAGGTAATTAACCTTTCTAATATATATTCATTGAATTAACAATCCAGGAGGCTACACATAAATATATTATGTCTAAAGTACAAATTTACTTAGATTATATTACATTAACTCTTTAAATATATCATGTAGTACAAAGAATGTATTTTGATGTCCTAAAAAAAGGCTTTAAAGTTTGTGTGAACTAGGTGACCCATGCAAATATTTCGTAAGCTAGGAGTATTTATCTGATTTAAAACACTGATTTAATTAATTAAATTTCGTTTTTTTACGTTGGTTTAATTTGATTGACTTGTGTGATAGATTACACTTCCATATAGAATGTAAACAATTTAACTAACAGCTGTCGTGTTAATTAAACAGATTGTTTAGACTCATTGTCCTTGTTATCTTACGTAGATGCCAATGGTGATAATTTATTAAAACATATAAAATCAAATTAAACATAATTACTCAAACTAATATTAAGCCCCAATAGACGGTGCCTTTAGTTAGGAACCGTATGGAGTACAATATAAAGATTTTTCAATCAATTTTTGTAACCAAAACATGAATTTCAAGCTCTTTGTTTATTTTTCGACGATAGCGGGGAACATATGCTTTAAAATGAAGTTTGAATAATTAATTTTGATGAAGAATTAAGGGAGATATCGCTTAGCGACAAAAAACATCTTTGAGAAATAATATATAAGGATGTATATTGAGTTTTTTTATATAATATCTGTCAATAATTTTTACCAGCATTATAATGTTAATACTTTGGTTAAATTGTAAGACTATATTATTATAACTGATTAATTTAAGAATTAATTATTCTTTCTAAATAACAAATAATATCAAATTTAGATTTTATAAATCTACATTTTTAATGAATGTTACTTAAATTAAACAAAAATTAATAAGACCATATGAAGGTTAGTAAATTAATTAAAACATTTTTTTTTTAAATTAAACCTATTATTTTATACCTTATATGTTCTGTTTTAAAAGTTACTTGTGGCGGGACTTAATTATTTTTATTGATAAGCTTATCTCGCTTAATTAATATATTTAATCTTTTTACATTTAAACGTATAAAAAATTCATAATTGAAAATAGTGTTGAGTTAGTATTTAAGAAATTGGATTTCCAAGTAAGCTATTAACCCTTTGTATGACGGGAATGGATAAGTCCTTGAAGTAGACTTAGCTTGAATCTTTCCGTTTTGACACAAATAGACAAACTCTAGTTTATAAAAATCTGGATAGACTACAATAGAAAACTTATACATTAGATGTAAATTCGTGGCAGGCAGTGCTTGGAGGTTACCAATTTGACGCTGATTGGTGAAGCTTCTTTTTACCAAGATGTATTGATTGGTTGCAATCATTGCCTTACATGGAGCTTTTAGCAAATATAACCTACAGTCTTACTGTATTAATATTTTTTGAAATATACAAAGTATTAGGCTATAGGCTAAAAAAAAAACAATGTTTCTGTTACTTTCTACTCATTTTTAACTGTAAAATCTAAAAAATCTACTTTTAAGTGTAACACAATTTTCTTGCTTTTAATAAATGCTAGCTTCAACTTCCAACAATTTTACACCATGAGAAAAGGGTTAAACTAAGATTACACTAATATAGTGAAGTGTTAAAACTTTTTCGAAAAAGTTTCACAAATAATATTTAGATTTTTAGTTAATCTATTTTAAAACATGTATATTCATACCTTAGTGACTCCAATAGCGCCTACATTTTCTCCAAAGGTATTTGTGCCGTTGCCACTTCCCCATATTCCTGCCAGGAAAGTTCCAAGCCCTTCAGTTCCGATTCCTCTATTTATAGCATGCACAGGAGGTGGCGGAGCACCTGAAAAATGTTTAAGTAACCAAACGATCATTGATAAAATTGAAAATTACATATAACAATTACAAGAAAATTAAATAATAAACTGAAATAAAAATACAGTGAACAATTTAAAAGGCAAAAAAGCGATAATAATAAACAAAAAAATTAATTAAAATAAAAAGCAAACTGAAATTTAAATTTTAGTTTAAGCATACAAATGCTATATATATAAAGTTATTTAAACATACACACTCGCACACAATTACTTAATATTAATCATCCATACACAATGCATATTACATACGTAAAGAAAAAAATACTTATTCCATCACACCTCAAGGCAAAGGACACTTTATCCATTTTACTCAACAAGAAAGTCTTAAGTAATTTTAAAAACTGGACACGACTGTCACAGATTTAACTGCTTCTGGAAGTACCACAAGTGGCATGCGGATACATTAAAGGATTTAAACAATATGGTTCTTTGTAGTGGTATAACATGCAAAGTGGAACCTCTTAGTGCTATTGGCACTGATATCGGTGTTGAATACAAACCTTTCAGCCAAACGACTAGGCACTCCAGTTTGTAGGACCTCTAAGATGGGTGTGTGTATAGGAGTGCCCAGAACACAAGTAATACGTTTGAATGGCTCCATTATGTTGGAGGTTCCAATGTAGTGAGCTGGGTCACCGGTGACTGCAACAAGTTGCTCTCTTTCAGCTCATAGAAGCAATATTATCATAATTGTCTCTTTTATATGATCAAGGCTTAAAATGATTGAGTTAATCAAATATATTAAGTTTCCTTACCACACATCCTGGCGACAGTTGGGTAGTAGCTGATGGACTCAACTGTGCAAGCTAAAACTCCCGCCAACATTCCCAGAACTCCGGATAAACTTACTGTTGGCATTCCCCATTGGCCTAAAAATAATTAATAGTTTCTGTTATTATAATTTCAGCTAAGTTTATATTTATTTTGCAAAATAAAAAAGCTAGATTTAGCTACAGCCACTTTAGTCTAGTTCTGTGTAGATACACTTTAGTCCATCCATAACCAATAGAAATATAAGTATACTAGCTGGAACCTGCCGCTTCCCTCACAGATGTGATGAAATAAATGACAGGACTATCAAGTAAATATTGTGTCCTACCATTACACGCTATAAAAAATACCTATTTTAGATCCGAGTACCATGGCCCAAAAACGCCCAGTGAGTTTTGCCCAAATCGATCAATGTATCCCTTTTATTAGCTATCCACCAATAAACCCTAAAAATCCCATTTTCCTCCGGTTTGTTACTAATATCTCCCGAACGAACATAAAAATTACAAATTAGGTTTTAATGTGAATTTAACATCTATGAGTAATTTACATTTCACATTATTGCGTACTGAATTGATATACAGGGTGATTTTTTTTAAATGGGCCACCATTGGCATCTCAGAAACTATAAAAGTTACAACAATCTTTAAATGGGGGACCTTCCCTACTTTTTCCCTTTCATTAAAACTACAATATTAACATTTTCAAAAACTCCGCCATTTTTCAATATGGTGGCCAACTTTCGAATTTCTTATGGAAACCCCTATTTTTTATGACGGATTTGGATTTTACATGCAATTTTAAAACTTTTTATTCTTGGTGTTTTCTTGATAAACTTAACCGTTTAGCCGCTAAGAGCGCTGAAAGTTTCAGAAACTCTTATTTTAACAATTAATTATTAAAGAGGCATGTTTTACCATTTGCAAACAATAAAATTTAACTCAAAGGGTAATATTTTGTACAATGGAAAGTTAAAAAGCTGATGTAATTTCACAAATACTTAATTTTATACAAAAAATTTACTTAAATTACTGTTTAAAAAATCACCTCTCCTACCCCATCCTACAATTCACAGTGAATCAGTTTAATAATTTAAATATGTTTGTGAGAAAGTATGTGCCAGTTTCTGGTACCGTTTATTTAACAGTAATTTAAGTAGGTTTTTGTAAAAAAATAAAGTATTTATGAAATTGTAACAGCTTTTTAACATTCCATTGTACCAAATAGGCCTATTGCTCTTTGAGTTAAATTTTATTGTTTGCAAATAAATGGTAAAACATGCCTCTAATAATTGTTGAAATAAGAGTTTCTGAAATTTTTAGCGCTCCTAGCGGCTAAACGGTTAAGTTTATGAAAAAAAAAACACCAAGAATAAAAAAGTCTTAAAATTGCATGTAAAATCCAAATCCGTCATAAAAAATAGGGGTTTCCATAAGAAATTTAAAAGTTGACCGCCATATTGGAAAATGGCGGCCATTTAGAAATATTTTAACTACATATTTTTTAATTTCTTATAAAACAAGGAAAGGTTCCCTATTTAAAGTTTGCTGTAAAATTAATACTTTCTGAGATCCCAATGGTGGCTCAATTAAAAAAATCACATAACATAGAAAAGTTTTGAGAGGCTGTAGCTCATAAACGGTTGGGTTTAGGAAAAAATAAAAATGAATAAAAATTTCTTAAATTTGTATCCTCAATCGAAATTCAACATAAAAAATAGGGGTTTCCATTTGAAAAAATTAGGTTGGCCGCCATATTGGAAAATGGCGGAGTTTTTGGAAATGTTAATATTGTATTTTTAATGTATGGGAAAAAGTAGGGAAGGTCCCCCATTTAAAGATTGTTGTAACTTTTATAGTTTCTGAGATGCCAATGGTGGCCCATTTAAAAAATCACCCTGTATATTTAACGGTTAAACCAGCTTATATGGTAAATTTAAACACAGAAGATCTTGTCTAAGTGTTATGCTATTGATCAAAATCAGTTGTTTTATTTATAACGAGCAAGGCTCAAGTCGATACTTAAACAAAAACTTAATCTAAAAAGTTATAAATACAAATAATCGTTTAAATTTTTGAAATCAGCTGTTAATGAAAATATTAGAGCAGCTGATTATTATAAAAAAACTAAACATATTTAATTATTATTTATTATGGCGCTTCCATTGGAGTAAAATAATTAGTTTAGTTTGTATTATTTTTATGTTTTACAGATATCGCTGTATTTTTTAAAAAGTCTATAAAAACACTTGTTGTAAGGTTACTTTGTTTTCAAGGTGTTTTCACCATGTAAGATATATTGATTTTATGTAACTTAACCATGTGAGATTATTTGAATTTCTATTATATAATGTGTCTGACCTTGTAAAATGATTTTAAGGTTAAGTTTCAAATTATGGAGCTTCCACCAGATTCGTCTCATGAATCATATTTTGCTCGGCAAGTGGGCTAACGACAAATGAAACTAGGTTGAAATAATTACAGAGCTTGTCACGATATTGTTTGTTATATTATTAAAATTTTCAAATAATTTCTACAGTAAATAATTCAATAAGATGCAAATTATAAAACAATTAAAAGTTGAAATCTGAGTTGATTATTCTCAAATAAAACATACATTTACAGAACAAATTTATAATATTAATTCCTTAATAGTTAGTAGAAAATGTAACAACTATTCTAAATACCAACACCATCAGTCTTATCTTGAATCTACTCCTTTTCAACAGTGTTATCTAAATGAATGCTTTAAAACATTAACACATTTGTAATTTTACTCATTATTAATATGATTGAAATTTATAAAACATAGTGAATTTTTAATTTAATAGTAACCCTTTAAATTGGATTGAAATATAAATTACATTCTGGTTTCTCAGCTAGATTATTTACAGGGTCTACCTAATGATATCGGAACCGACCCTAATTGCTTTTGAGGTGCTTTGATTAAACCCTCTATCAGCTAATTCTTATGGAAAAGGTCCATACTCCAAATGCTTTTCTTCACCCACAAAATGACACATATAATTATTACAATATAAACTAGAATATGATTTCGTTTGATAATTTTACTAACCCTCGAGATCTGTTTTACATTAATGAGTGGTTTAAAGCTACTTACATAATTTTCCTTCTATTTATTCCTCTCACACTTACACTGAACACTTGTAACAACGATCTATTTACTAACATTTCCACTACACTTCACTGATAATTAAATGGTGGACACTTTGATGATTGTGCAGATTGGCTAATTTCCACTTATGCACTTTTCTTAGAAAGAGATATTTTTCCCCATGAAGGTTTTTTTTAGACAGAAAGACCACGTTTTTTCCTCCAAATCTTCCACCTCTTTATTTCACGCATTTTTGTATTCTTTTCTGATTGGATAATTTCAAATATGGATTGTTCTGATTGGCTTTAGAGCTAAACATATTTGGCAGTATTTTTTGCTGCGTACCTGCATTCGTTGATTCACAAAGAATAACGCATAGCTGCGTGTTTGTGTCCTAAGTAATTCAAGCTGGTACCTCCGTTACAACTTTCTGTTGAAATAATATCTGTCGCAGCTATCTGGCTTGTTCGAATTGAATCGATCTTTACTGAGATTTATTTATGTAATTATTTTATTTTATTTTTTTAAATTATTATTAAATAATTTTCTTAGTAGGTTCTTATTGGTTGCTGGTATTTATTTACCAACAACCCTGACATTGTGCATTCGAATGTAACGTTGCCTCAAAATTTCAAAGCAATCGGTGAAGAACTTTCAGAGTTTTAAATTTTGAACAAATGAACATTTACATTTTTATTTATATAGGTTGTAGTGTTTCTCGTCTGTCCGCAAAACCCCTAGTTTTATACCATAATTTTTTATTTTTTTCAGTTTTTAAATAGGAACCCTAAATATTTTTTTGGATAAAAAGTAGCCTAGTAGTATGACAAGTTCTCTAAATGCAAATGAAAGTTTTGTCAAAATTGGTTCAGCCACTCATTATTTCAACAATGTCGAATTCTGGAGGTTTTTTGTATGAATAGATTCAATGGCTGGCTTTCTCTCAGTATATATTTCTATTTGTATATACTGTATATCTGTTATCTGCTTTAAAAATGTCAACATATTTATTTTGCACAGGGTGTTAATATTTTTATAATAGTAGGGGGATTCATGCAACCTGTGCTAATTATGTTAAACGTGTTAAGTGTGTTAAAATCAATAAATTTATTTGACAGACGTGTGCTATTTAGAGTCTGCGGTCTGCTAAACCAGTGTTAACGACGTAAAACTCTTGGGAGGTAATTTGAGGTTTTCATCTTGAATCTTATTTTAGCAAATAACACATTAGGGCTTTAGTACAAGGAGTCCTTCACTCTTAATTATTCAAATAGCAGTTTACACATGATAACACATTAAGCACTTAACAAATATATATGGGGATACATGCAATCTGTGTAAAATGGTTAATGTGTTATCATGCTAATTTATGGTATCATAACATCTGTGCTTATGGTTTCTGAGTCCAGTATTCATTTTGCGCATGCAAGTTTGGCAAATACCTTTGTTTGGAAGACCGTAGAGTCTAGCCCCAGTGAAACTGAGCATCTTTTCTGTGTGCAGGTACATTCCTGCTCCTGAACGTTTTTCTCATCCCCATAGTGGTCTAGTATTTTATTTTAGTACAAAGAAAAAAATAACACTTTCCTTGGTGACAAGATTGCATGTGATTACTAGAAAGATTATGTTTTTCTTACCTGGATAAGGGATTCTAAACCAGGATGAATCCTCCAGGATCTTTATCTTTACATCTGTCCTCGCAGGATGGCCTAGAGGAAGTACATCTTGCCAAGTCAAAATTGCGCAAATACCCCACATGATCATGATCGCCAACAAAACCTGAACACGTTTTATTTCTTACTTACATAAATTTAATTTAATTAGGTAATAATTAATGAAAAAGTACACTGTAAACATTGTCAAATGTAAGTAGCCTACTCAATGACGGGTACACGACTCACTTAAGAATAAGAAGCAGGTGGGCCAGTATTAATTGTGATATATTTCATTTGTCTTTAGTCTTTTACCAAAGTACTTGTGAATTTGATTTTATTCTAATGCCACACATCATAAGTATAAATAAGATAATGCTAAATGTACTGTTAAAAACTTAATGTTATATTTAATACTTACAGGAAACAATTTGAACAAATTGAACCAAATGACATGAAGTCCTCGGTCTTTCTTGTAATTGATCGAAGGAACTTTAACATCTGTCAAAACCTGGGAGAAAACGGTCAGCAAAAAGATTGTTCTAAAAATAAAAGAACATTAGATGTTATTTTTTTATTAATTACATTTTCTACAACAGTTAAATTATTTGACTTGCAGAAAGTTAAAGTTATATAAAAAAAATACCTTGTTTTAGTGGTTAAAATAGTTTTATGCATTCTAAGAAGAAGCCAAATTGGAGGTTTCTGTCTTGAAAGTAATGTTAAGCTTTTCTTTAGATAAGATTTTCGCTTCAGAATATGATATCAATATTTTTGTATCACCTCAATAATAAAATCAAGTACTGTACAATTGTTTATTGGCAAATAACAAACTTTATCTCACTACAAAACTTCTTAAAGGTTATAATAAATAAAACTTATAGTTTTTGAGAGATGTTTGAAGTAAAGTCTTGCTCGCTTGTGTTAAGCAAAATAATTGGAAATGCTTGCTGTTGTTAACAAAATGTGTTAACTATACAGGATGTGATCAAACAATACGGTGAATGAATTTTTACAGCAGCAACTGCTGACGCTACATCCATTTGATCTATTATGTCCGATAGCATGATCTGTTGAGACAGGCAGTGTCAAGTTTGATCACGTTCTAGCTTGTGAGTCAGCTTCCAGAGACGCTAGAGTGAGGTTGTATTTACCGTGTCTGCATCATGGATTTCGAACAACGTATTAACATTCAATTTTGTTTCCAGTTTGCAAAAAAAGTGTCAAAGAAGCTCATGAAATGTTATTTGAGTGTATGGTGATAATGTGTTAACTATGAAGACTGTTTACAATCACTCATTTGTTTCCTTTGATCTCAAAAAACAGATGGAAACGTGTAAAAATTGGCCAAACTTGTTTGCTCAAACAGGCGAATGATTTGCCTGTTTGAGCAAACATTTGAAAGATTTGAAAATTTGCAAATGAGATGAGTGATTGCAAAATTTGTTCCCAGACTTTTAACTGATGAACTGAACGAAAATCGTTTTTTAGTTTGTTCGTAATTGAAGGATCGTCTTCATGCAGATATGGACTTCACAGCCAAAGTTGTAACTTGAGATGAAAGTTGGGTCTATGGCTATGACTGAGACGATAATTCTGAGTTCTAAATGGAAAACCAGTAACTCACCTCGCCCTAAAAAGGCACGTCAGTCAAAGTGGAACATCAAGGTCATGCTCATTGCTTTTTCGATACTGAAGCCAAAGAGCGATTAGAGTTCGTTCCAAGAGGAATAACAGTAAACTCCAAATTTTCCAAGAGGGTACTTGAACGATTGCGAAACGATGTGCGAAGAAAGAGACCAGTATAACTTTGCTTGTGCCAGTTTAAAATGCTGTGTTATATTTGTCAAAGGGCTAGCCCCTGCTATCTTCGCTCACCAAACCTGGCCAATGCAAACAGATTATTGTATACTCTGATATTTTCACTTCAATTACGATTGAGCTGTGACCTGCACATAATTTATGTAAGCCAGAGATCGAAACAGACTCGACCATTAACAATAATTCGATTGCAGCATGTGTTGTAATTTCACCATTAATATTTAAATAATCAATAATCAACATTTTAAACAAATTTTAATATTGCCATCTAAAGGAAACAATATATTATGTAACTATATTTGTAACACCAGATGTTTGTCTTGTAATACAGAAAGTCTTTTGTTTGCTTATATCAAATCTAAAATAAACTATCAGCTGTGAAGAATAACTACATGATTCTAAATTTACCAAATTTGTTGCAAATAAACGTGTTTTGGTTCATTGTAGGCATAACCTAAAATTATGTTAAGATTTTGAGCCAAAACTGCTTTTTTACTTAGGCTTATAATATGTATCAACAGATGTTTGAATTGTATTATAACACTGTAAGCATTTTTCGTTGATTTTTGTTTACGTTTGCTTTTAGTTTGTTAATCTAAAAAAATGCTGTTGAGAAGAATAATGAACTGATTTCAAATTTGCTAAGTTTGTTGCTATGGTAATGAATGTAAACAAACATGTGTTGCTAAGGTTTTGATCTGAACAGCTGTTTTATCCGAATTTTCATTTTTACGCGTTAAAATACAAATTTTGCAAAATCCTTTCTTAGTGTGCGTCTATGGCCACATGAGAACCTTTAAATTTTAGTAGCTATTTGTATAAGTAGTTTTTGCTCAATGTTGATTCTATGTCAGTCAGTCATTCATTCAGTCAGGAAGAAGCCTCTTATGTATATTATAAATTACTGGCAACATGTAACAAGACAATAATGTGGCGCACAAAATTAATTTGATCGCTAACAATAATCTGTATTTCATATAATTTCTTTTAAAGTTTACTGCTAAAAAATGTACCAATGCAACAAACACCCATCATCTTTAGTTCCATGCATCATACCTCGATTTTTCACAATAATCATCTACTTTAAGTTTTGAAACATGTTATTATTGCTTCAGTAGGAGTGCCTTTAAATAAAAAAAATCTTTGTTGCGAAATTAAAGTATAATGTGTATGGGTCAAGGTGCGTACACACTTGCACGCTGCGCGACGCGAGCGCCACTCGTGTGCATTGAATTCGCTCACGGAGATCCATCTACTGTCGGTTTTTCCAACGAATACTTTGAATGTTCGTAGTTCATATTTGGACAGAAGCGTGAAAGGTTTGTCGTTTTTAGCGCGCATGTGATTATTGTTTTTCAAGATATTAATTTTCCAGAGATTAAATAGGGATTTTTCAGAAGCAATAGATTCCTACAAAAAGAAGTCCATTCTTTGGGAACCTCTGCTCATTAAAAAAAATATGAAAGTAGATGCTTGGCGAGAAATATCCGCGGAGATGGATATATCTTCGGACCAGTGTAAAAAATATCTTTGCTGACTTCAATAATTTGAGAAGAGCAAATTGAAAAGTAGCCTGGGAACAGGAAACAGTAAGTTGTGAATCAAGTAAGATATTATGTAAAGCTATTTTAGTTGTTATTATTAAATTAGTTAACCCTGGAAGTGAGATTACTGGCCTTGTTAATTCGCCTGGATGTTTTGTGTTTTACAAGCATTTAAACAAAATTACTTTAAATATGGTAATAATATCTTAATTTAAAAGTGTTCAACAGCTTTTTTTTATAGAAAAAGGTTCAAAGAATTAATATATGCAACTAAAAAATATATTGATACGAAATTTTAAAAGTTATTAGCTCAGAAAGCAACACATTTCCAGTAGAGGAAAAAATCCAAGCTTAGGTCTACATAAAAAGTATTCAAAAGTTTTGTAATTTAGATCTAAATAATAGTTTATAAAATTATATATGTCAATTTCAAATTATTTTTCAGGAAACACCAGTTTTTATGTTCCTACTACAAGACCGATGACAAAATTAAGCCTATTTTGAAATATTGTTTACAATTTCACTGCAAAATGAATATTGAATGTTTGTGGGTTTCCTATGGATCGTCAGAGGTTCGTTGAACTCAACAATTACAACGAACCAAAGGCAAGCAGAGCGCGCGCGATTCGTGGCGCGCAAGAATTTACGCACATTAAGAACTACATGCATTAATAAAATAAAAGTAAAAACTTTTTACGAAATTTATCGACCAAAGGTTTGAGCAAGCCTTACCCTCCTGCGATTCCCCAGTGCTGGGACGCAGCTGATGCAGCATTCTCAAACAAAGATAGTCCAACAAGTGATACAGTGGGCACTATCGTTAGAGGAGTGACAAACCGCAGCAAGATTCCCATTACACCTAAATGTTATTACACACAAATTAAGATTTATTGTTAATAAAATACATGCATTACCAAAACAATAAATCAAGCGCTTGAGTTAATTGTAGCAGCTTCCACAATTTAGTCGTTTCTAAATGTAATGCAAGTACAGTATGAAATTATCAACAATAAGTTTTAATAATAACATTAATTTTAGCGAATTTCTGTAGGAAAGACGAGCTATTGCAGTGTCTCTTATGGTGAGACCTAAGGTCGGAAGTGGTGAATGAGCAGTGACTATGGTCCCCAGAACACTTTTTGTCATTAAAATTGTCCATTATTGTACTTGTAGCCATATCCTATTTTGTGTTGTGAGAGATTTGATGACAGTCACATACTGTGACATTAATAAACTTAACAAGTCTCTCACATGTTTTATCAAGTGTCGTTTTGTGTTTTATACGTACTATGTTTTATTTATTTATGGTTTAAACACCAAACTAATATCTGTTATTAAGTGCAACTGTGAATAATGTTTTTGTAATCGTTCTGATGATGCCTAAAGATGAAAAGGTGAAACAGCTGTAAACGAGAGATAAAACTTATATAAAAGGATTGCTAAGGCAAAGTACTAATTAATAATATTAAAATTGTTCTTATGTGTTCGCACCTAACGGTTGCATTTTACGTTTGATTTGGTCCAAAGTCGTTTGGACGAGTTCGATTGGCCAAATCTCCAACAACTGAAGCACGATTTTTGACCAGAAGTGACAGAATTTTGGACATTTTTGGTACTATAATGAATTTTGTTTTGAGTTTTATCTAAAAATATACATTGATGGGTTTATTCTGCACATTTTGCTTTTTTAAACAACTTTTCAGCCCATCTGGTTCCCCCAAAATCGACCAAACCGTCAAATAACATATAAGTAGCCGGTTCAAATCCAAGTGAGAGATTTTACCGTGTGTGCAGCTTTAGAACACTGACTTAAGACATCCAACATCGGATAAATTCAAATGTTTCTGATTTTTGGTATGTTGTTAGGGTACCTACCAGTAGTGTAAAACCAAGTTTGCAGCTTCGAAAGACTTGTGTTAACTTCGTGGTGCTTGAAAAACCTCGAAATTTTCCCACTGATTTCAGTTTTTGGCACGAATCTCCTAAAAGGGTGCTTCCTACGGAAAAAGTCACTCTATCCTTTTTTGAAGCAGTGAACATTTCCTACAATTTGAGTCCAACCCCAATTTTTTAGGTCCAATAAATTTCATATGTTTGCCCTTCTTTTTGTCTACCGTCAGTGGTGTACTTGTGATCCGAGACTATAAGGTCGAGATTAGAATTCGCAAAACGAGTTTTTCCTCTGTGAGCGGATCGAGCAAGACGCGAGTCAGGGCTGGAGGCTCAGGTGAAAAAAATCTAATGGCATATTTCGTACACGAGGCAGCTATTCAGCTCATTTCTGAGTAGACCAATTTCCCAAATAATTTTTGAAACCCAAAAACATATAAATTGAAATTTGTAAATTAACTGAAAACACGTCAGGGGTTCAGCTGTGAGATCGATTTGAGTCGTAGGTGTCTTTAAACCTTAGTAACCTGTACCAGTGCTCGATGTACAAAACCTCAACCAATGGGAAGCAAATGTAACTAGACATATTTATACTTTTATGTAATAATAGTACTGTTTTTAAACGAATGTAAGTACTGTAAATCACATCAAGTTATGTCAGTGTAATATTTTTTCACTCACCGCAGTATCCAATAAAGACTTGAACCAGCGATGACACTGCAATAGCTCCCGAGAGTTCCCTCATTCTAACTTGCCACAATTCCGTTCTGTTTTCTACAGACATGGCACTGATGACGTCATCGGCAGGGCATTTCCACTGAGGAAGACTGAGAATCGCCAGTGTAGGGACCAGAAACGAAATAGTTCCGCCTTGAACTATCGGAAGTCTGCAGGAATTCAAGTTACACATATTACAGACAAGGTAAAGTGAAACGTAAGAAATTCATTTTAATTATTATGTATTTTTAGTAAATAGTCTAATGTTTCTTCTTGGCTTTCCAGAAGGGATTTTGTATTTGTATGAATAATAAAACAAACACAAATTTTCACACAAATATATTCATTTATTAAACGTGTTTCAACATCAGTAGGTCATCTTCAGTGACACCTGGTTTATAATTAGCAACTTAGTAGCGTAACAAAATTATGAAAGCCAGTGGCCATCCCAGTTATGAAAATCAGTAGCAAAAAATCAGTTATGAAAAAGATGCACAAATCTCTGTATGGAACTGTGCGCTTCACAGTTCCAATGGCGGGGTTTTTGGCTGTTGTGTCCAACTCGGAATAAAACCTTTTCCACCACAATTTTAAATTAATACATTTATACCAGGTGTCTTAAAAGTCCCACCCCCTATTATTTTTGTTATTAATGCAAATAAACAGATTTCCTTTGGGGATTGTTAGCATGAACAAAAATGGAGTTTTTTGGTGTATCGTAAATTTCAACCCCTCCCCCAAAAATGGGGTATTTTGGGGGTAAGTCGAAAATCTTAAATGAGAACCCCTATTGAGTGACACCTCATTTGAAAGGCCTTGATAAAAGAACAAGATTTTCGCAAAAAGGAGGTCTGTATGTTGACTCTATCCAACATAATGGCCAATCAAAGTTATAACTTTTCCCCATTTAAATAATATCAAAATTTTAAAGATGAGACACCTGTTATTTTTTTTATAAGGGTTTCATCCAATACGAAATTTTCCAATATGAAATACAAATTTTTTGGTCACTCAATATGAAATAAATCTGTTTATTTCTATTAATAAAAAAAGAATAATAAGGGGGTGGGACTTTTAAGACACTTGGTATTTATATAACTGTAGACCAAATTCAAAAATAGTTGCTTGGAACGCTAAAACATATAAAATTAATTCCGAAAATTCACTCAACTCACGTCAGCGGATTAGATAAGCGATCGAATTATTTTGGACTTATTTTTATAATATTTTCACCTTTTCTTTTTCATACACATACTTTATCCGGTTTAAATTATGAATGCATCTCAGAATAAAACATTCTCCAACGAAATTTTAAATGAATACTTTTACATTTATATAACTTAGATAAACAATAAATGCTAAACATAGACATTCTGAAAGGTAACTATGCCCATGTTTACACATAGACGATTCAAACATTTATAATCATGTTCAGTACTGGTAGACTACAATCTACAACAATGACGTAGACCGAGAAATAAATTTAAAATGTCAGTTTGATATATGTAGTAGTCTACCGTCAAGTAATACACTATAATATCGACGACTAAGTGAAATGTCTTGGTTCGGTTGCCAAGGTGACCTTGTCACTAGCAAATTCTGACCTTGTCACTAGCACATTCTGACAATCATTATTTAAGTTGATTTCCCGCGACTCTGGTAATTATATAATATACCGGATACTATTTCCTTATTCGTTTCAGATTTAATGTGTTCTTTAAAAATATTAAGTACTATGTTTTTTATTTCCACAACATTAAAATAAGAATGAAGCATGATTATTCTTAATATTATGTGTAAATAATGTAAATAATTTATCATCTCTTATAAAAGCGAGTGTACGTACGTACTTGGGTACCAATATAATATAACAATTGATTTCGCCCATCATCTGTAATAATTAAATAAAACCTAGTGTAGATTTTTCTTTGAGGTTATGTTTACAACTTCAATCAATAATATAATGTCTTGTGAAGTTGAATTTTAAAATATGAGTTATAGAAATAACGTAGGCTATAATAAGTAATAAGATTTGCTTTGAGGTTATAAAATGAGTATAAATACAGCCTTTCATCATCAATATATTCATTCATATAAATTTAAAGAAGAGATGCCCATTCATTTAACTTCGGAAACATTCGTACATCTTCGTATAACGTATATAACATTTTTGTATTCAATTATTAATTTCTTCATTATAATAATTATTAATAACTTCTAAATCATTTGATTATCAATATGAAATAAATCTAAATTAAAAAAAATATTTATAAGCTTATAATAATGTATGTAAACACAAAATTTTAACAAGTGGGCCTACAGTTTTGTAAATATCTAGGGGAACCCCTTGCGTGCTCCACACGCTAACCCCGTTGGAACCTTCTATACACATAATCATGTTATGTTTTCTTTATAATAAAGGTGTAGAATTAATAATAACCCTAAAGTTAAGATAGTAAATAATGTTAAATGTTCAAATCATTATACATAGGTCTAATAAGGTTAAAAGAACAACCAGCAAGGCTCAGGTCTATATTAAAAACTGAACATTAAAAGTTAAAAATTAAAATAATTGTTTCAATAAAATTTTTAAATCAGCTGTTAATGAAAATAGTAGAGCAAACAGCTAATTACTCTACCAACACTAAACATATTATGTAACTATTATTTACTAGGGGAACCCCTGCGTGCTCCTTCTTTATAATAAATGTCTAAAGGAGTATGATTAATAATAATCCCAAAACTAAGGTGGTAAATAATGTTATATGTTAAAACCAAATTATTTGGTATCTATATATAAAAAAGCCAAAACCCACTGACTCACAGACTCACTGACTCACTGACTCACTCATCACGATTTCTCAAAAACTAGCGAACGGATTGGAATGAAATTTGGTATGTAGCTTCCTCTAGGGCCATAGGTGCTCACTAAAAAAGGGTTTGAAAAATTCGAAATTTTAGGGGGGTTTAGGGGAATAAAAGTTATTAAAAAATTACTTCTTCAAAACTACCTAATGGATTTGAATGAAATTTGGTATGTAGCTTCCGCTAGGGCCATAAGTGCTCACTAAGAAAGGGTTTGAAAAAATTCGAAATTTTAGGGGGGGTTTGAGGAGATCAAAGTTATTAAAAAACGACTACTTCAAACTACCGAATGGATTGGAATGAAATTTGGTATGTAGCTTCCTCTAGGGCCATAGGTGCTCACTAAGAAAGGGTTTGAAAACATTTGAAACTTTAGGGGGGTTTGGGGGGATCAAAGTTGTTAAAAAACGATTTCTTCAAAACTACCGAATGGATTGGAATGAAATTTGGTATGTAGCTTCCTCTAGAGTCATAATAGGTGCTTACTAAGAAAGGGTTTGAAAAAAATCGAAATTTTAGGGGGGTTTGGGGATCAAAGTTATTAAATCACGATTTCTTCAAAACTACCGAATGGATTGGAATGAAATTTGGTATGTAGCTTAATCTAGGGCCATAGATGCTTACTAAGAAAGGGTTTGAAAAAATTAGAAATTTTAGAGGGGTTTGGGGATCAAAGTTATTAAATCACGATTTCTTCAAAACTACCGCACAGATTGGAATGAAATTTGGTATGTAGGCCTAGCTTCCTCTAGGGCCATAGGTGCACACTAAGAAAGGGTATGAAAAATTTCGAAATTTTAGGAGGGGTTTGGGGGGATCAAAGTTACTAAAATAATAATTTCAGATCTTTTATTATTATGACAATAGTGCTTTTATTATTTAAGATCTATATATATATAAGTTAAATACCACTGACTGACTGAACACTTAAAAAGAATACAATTACGTTAAAAAGACTGAAAATACCAACCACCACGGGCAACGCCGTACGGGTCAGCTAGTATTGTATAACAGCAGTTATAATAAAGATTAAAAGAACCAACAAGGCTCAGGTCTACACTTTAATAAAAATCTAACCTAAAAGTTAGAAATACAAATAATTGCTTCAAACTTTGAAATCAGTTGTTAATGGACATATTAGAGCAAACAGCTGTTTTATCTGTTATTTTATTCAATTGGTTGCTGTGGTAATAAATGTAAATACATGTGTTGATTCATCAGTCTACACAAAGAATTTTGTCCGACTAAATTCACAAATATTCAAATGAAAAATGTTTTTGTCAAAATGAATTATAGCCTATGTTTACTCAGGGATAGTGTAGCTTTTTATTAGTAAAACTATTTTTTCAAACGGTTCAGTAGTTCCAGAGATTACCCCCCCCCCCCCCCCTGCGTACAACAAACAAACAAATTTTACCTCTTTATAATATTAGTATAGACAATATAATATTATAATAATTATAATTGTACACATTTATCCAATTTTGAGTTACAAAACCCAAAATCATAGTTAGGTTGGGCTAGATAAAGATTGTTGTTTTTTTAAATGAAGTTTTTCTGATGTGTTTCTAATTAATCACGGGGCTTAGTTAATCTATAATACTCACCGACATCCGAACGTAACCTGGAAGAACGTGACGAAGCCAGTAACAAATATCATGGTGGATATTATGTAGCTTCGAGCAGGATCATCGTCCTTCATGCACAAAGCTGGCGTTAAGATATAAGGGATACTGACAATGGCTCCGATCATAGTGAGGTAGTGCTGAAACCGTAAAATAATAACAACACTTTTAATCTGCTTACAAAATGGAGAAGCTTTAAAATGATTGTGAAAATATATCAAGAAATTCAATTTTTAACTTCCAAGTTAACTTGGAAGTTCGTTAAGTGGGATCTCTTCTATTTTTCATCATTGGAAAAGTCTCTATATTTGAAATGGTACACTCTTTTGAATTATATTTATCTATTAGCGAATTTCCATTGGAAATATGAGCTATTGTAGTGAACCTTACGGCGAGACCTAAGGTCGGGAGTGGTAGATGAGCACCGATCATGGTCCCCAGAACACGTTTTTGGTGTCATTAAAAATTGTGTATATTTAAATATGTACATAATATGTGTTCGGACTCTAACGGCCGCAATTTAACTCCGATTTGGTCCAAATTTGGTACACACGTTGGTTGTCTATGTCGCTCGGACGAGTTCGTTAGCCAAAAAAAATCCAACAACCGGAAGCAAGTTTTTTTACCGGAAGTAGGCCTAAGTATTTGTTAAAATTTTTCATACTAGAACTTTTTGGCATTTTATCTAAACATATAAACGTAAGATATTATTATTCAGCACGTTTTATTTTTTTACACGACCTTATAGCTCATTTGGTTCCCCCAAAATCGATCAAAACGTAAAATACCATAAAACGACCCGGTTCAAATAGAAGAGGGGGATTTTACCATGGGTGCAACTTCTGATCCAAAGCCAACACCCGAGTCTGTACTCTGCGAGCGAAGCGAAGCAGTCGATAACCTGAGGCCGTAAGTCGAGGTGCAAACTCGTAAATCGAGTTCTTCCGCTGCGAGTGGAATGAAGGAGCGCTTGAGTCGAAGATGGAGGGTTATTGTCAAACAAATTCTACTAATTTATATTTCGTACGCACAGACAGCATTTCAGCGCCTTCGAGAATGGATTAATTTCCCAAATAGTTGGTTGAAACATATAAAATGAATTTTGGAAATTCGTTCAAGTCTCGTCAGGGTGTATTATATTGAAGGTAGCAAATAATACAATATAACATGTGTCCTATCTCGATCTGTTTTCTTTCTGTCTGTCTGTTTAAGATTTTTACAAATACCTTATAATATCTCAGAAATGGTTTAAGATATAATCATGAAACTGGGTATGAATATTGATCTAAATAGTGTAGATTTTACTTTAAAAAATTGTTTTCCTGCAACAATGCGCTTCAAAGTGGTGGCATTTGCAAATTGTCAATGTTAAATTTCTGGAAAACCATACATTAAAAAAAAAAAAACGTAAAGACTAAAAATGTTTAGACTATTTTAAGGCAAATCCAACGATATATAGTTCTTAATAATTTATTCATAAATTGAGGAGACAACTCAAATTTAGTGGTCGAATGTAGGGCTCTTTATTACTATTTTACTATATGAAATACCACCTACAGCCCCTCGATAACCCTATATAGTAAGTATATTTTAATATAATTCAATTGCTTTTGTTGTCAGATTGTCTAAACAGATTATTACTGAAATTAAATAGCTAATTACCTGCAGCGCCATGAAGACACAGAGGTACCACGGGGGTACATCATCGATACCATATGTAATATCGGCTTTATAGACTTCCTTAACCACTTTAGTTCCATTGGAGGTGTTATTGTTAGGGGTAGTTGTGACGTCGCCATCGATGAGTTGGATGACCTGTAACAGAAATAATATACAATGTTACTGTACCACAACCCAAAACAATAATTTATTTCACAGGCGTTTCATAATTAGTCATTATTAGTTTGATTTCTAGCTGTTAAATTAGGGATTGTTCTTATACCCTTTTCCTCGTCAATTTTTATTCACTTAAGAAGTCAGTTCGTTGGGTTGACACCTGGATCAGGACGAAGAGGAGTAACAGCTCTTTATAAATGTTGGTTCAGTTTGGGGTTGACAAAGAGTTGGACCTTTTTTAGAACGAACATTTAATTTATAGAAAGAAAATCCAATACAACTATTTGGGATGAGCGAGGAACGTATAACCACTGTCGTTGGCTCTACAAAGCCTAATATTAAAACTCTTTCTATTGAGAAAAAATTAGGCACTGTGAGATTTCTGCAATCGAAAATAATTCGACCACGCATCTGGACCGCTGACGTGAGTTGAGCAAATTTCCAAAATTAAGTTTATATGCCTATGTTTTAGGGTTTCAACAAACACACGAAGGCTTTGAACAGCTGTCTGTGTGTACGCAATATATTAGTAGAATTTGTTTGCGCCTACTGGTCTCGCGAGTTTGCACCGCTTGGCTTCGAACCGGGTACTTTGATGGTATTTTACGTTTCGGTCGATTTTGGGGGAACCAAGCGAGCTTTAAAGTCGCGTAAAAAAACAAAATGTGCAGAATAACATCCTACATTCATATTTTTAGAAAAACTCAAATCTAAAAAAATAGTTACTTCCGGTCAAAAAACGTACTTCTGGTTGTTGGATTTTTTTGTCTGACGAACTCGTCCGAGCGACATAGACAGCCAACACGTGTACCAAATTTGGACCAAATCGGACTTAAAATGCGCCCACTAGAGTATGTATATGAATTTTAATGACACCCCAAAACGTGTTCTGGGGACCATGATCGGTGCTCATTTGCTACTCCCGACATTGGGTCTCACCATAAGGGCTACTGCAATAGCACATTTTTCCTATGGAAATTCGCTAACTAGGCATCATCAATCGTCTACCTATCTCTATAAAAATATCGTTAACACGTTCATCAAATATATCAAACAAATAAAGTGTCAATTATAAACACGACAGTTACGATTGATTGGGACAGAGGCACTTGTATCGGGGTAGGGTGGCGGGGTGCGGTATGCTAGATCCTGGACACTTACCCAGTAGGGCCAGGTTTTTGTGTGATTGGCAGGATTTAAAAAAATATAATAGAGGTATATAAACATAACCTAAACATGCCGTTGGTTGTTTAAAAAAATAAGATTCTAAATTTGCCAAGTAGGTTGATATGGTAATAAATGTAAATGCGTTCAAGAAATGTGTGTTGGTTCAGTATAGGCCTAACCTAAAATAAAATTGTGTTAAGCTTTTGATCAAAATCAGCCGTTTAATCTGTTACAGGTGTGGGAGTGAAGACCGAATTTCCACTATTTTTACGCTTCAAAATTAAAGTTATGCAAAATCCTTTCTCAGCTTGCATCTATGATCTTGTAAGAATATACGTTCAAATTTATTATTTTATCTTAAGTAGTTTTTGCTCTTGATTCCATTTCTGTCTGGATGAAGCCATATTTACTATGTTCCATATGTACTAGGAGTTCCGCCTCTGCTCGCTTAGCTCACCAACCCCGGCGGCGTACACGGCGAAGCCAACGCAAATAGATTATTGAATACTCTGATATTCTCACAGAAATTACGATTTAGCGAAGACCTATACCATTGTATTTGGATAACCTAATAGAACTCCGATCCAATGCAATATTTCAATCCACTGGAAATTCGACGATAGTGGCGCTATCTATTGGGGAAACGACGGAAGCGGCGTGAAGCACCAATGCTACCAATGATTTCTCCCTAGCGCTACCTCGCGGCGCGATCATGCACTATTCTCCTGACAACCTTTTTTTCGGCACACAGTCCCCGTATGCATGATCTATTTTATTATTCATGATCTATGCCTTACGTAGTTAATGTAAGACAGAGATCAAAAACGACTCGACCAACCCCAATACTTTGAATTACGGTATGCGTTGTACTTTCACCATTAATATTTAATTAATAAATATTTCAAACAAATTAATATTACAAACTAAAGGATACATTATCATATGTCACAACACTGGTTTGATTTATAATACAGTAATCCTTTTGTTTTCTTTTACCTTATCTAAAAAACTGTTAGCTGTGAAAAATAATTACTTTAATCTAAATTTGCCAAATTATTGGTTGCAAATAAACGCATTTTGGTTAACTCTAGGCATAACCTAAAATTAGGGTTTTGATCCAAATCGGCTGTTTTTTTTATAATATGTAAAACAGATGTAATTGAATTATGATACAATAATCATTTTCGTAGATTTTTGTTTGTGTTTGCTTTTAGTTTATAATCTAACATAAAACCCTGTTGGTAGTGAATAGTGATAAAGTGATTCTAAATTTGTTAAGCCTGGTTGCTATAGTAATGAATGTAAACAAACATGTGTTTCTAAGCTTGTGATCCGAACAGCTGTTTAATCCAAATGTTCACTATTTTTACGATTTAAAATAAAAATTGTGCGAAATCCTTTCTAAGAGTGCGTCTTTGGCCCCATAAGACTATACCTTCAAATTTTCGTATTTTCGTACTTTGCACCACGTTGATTCTATTTCAGTCGGTCAGGACAAAGCCTCTTGTTAATATACAGGGTGAGTTTTAAATGCCCTCCCCCCCTAATTTTTTCCGCATTTCTTAGGATATCGACTCCCTACCACCATCGAACATCATTGATTAGTTTATACTTTCTTTTGATGAGGTTCACATTTTTGGCCGTCATCTTGGATCCGCCACATTGGAATGAACTTTTATTTTTTAAACGTAAAGGTAAGGTTTTGACCCATCATTTCAAATTACTTTTTTGCGTAGAACACGATGCCGCAATCGGTTTTTAATTATCTGCTTTCGTTCTCAAGATATTAACAATTTTGTAAAAAATTGAAAATTTTCAAAAATCCCTTGTTTGTTTCATTAAATTTTTAAAAAACATCGACCCTTATCATGACCCTTTATCAGCAGATATCACTGTTTGGTAGTAGCTTATAAATTTTTACTTCCATCTTGGGTACGCCATATTGGATTGAGATGCTTGTTTTTAATGTAAATGTGGTGTGGTGACACATGATTTTGAACTAATTTTTACGCTTTACACGCTGCCGCAATCAGATTTTTAATTTAAAATCCTTTAATTGTTTTTAAATAAATAATTATACTACAAAATAAAAATAAAAAGACATTGTAAGCTTATTTATGTCACTTTTAAACTAAAAAAAAAACAAACAAACAAAACACTTTTAAACTTTAAAATTATAATACATTAACAGTTTAGTAAATCAAAGCTGTAACATCAAAAGCTGTATTACAAATTGTAGAATACTGATTAATGATTTTAAAGATAAAAAACCTACACTTTGAGGCTTCACACAGTAATTACTTTAACAAACTTGCCCGCAGTCCTCCTGTTGTGTGAGAGTGCTGTATGGTTAAAATTACAGAAAGGTGTTGTTAAAGGGCAGTAAAAAATTATAACTTAATAAAAATCTATAAGCTACTACCAAACTGTGACATCTGATGATAAAGGGTCGATATTTTTTTTAAATTGAATAAAACAAGGGATTTTTTAAAAATTTTAATTTTTTACAAAATTGTTAATATCTCGAGAACGAAAGCAGATAATTAAAAACCGATTGCTGCATCATGTTCTACGAAAAAAAATAGTTTGAAATGATGGGTCACAACCTTACCTTTACATTTAAAAAATAAAAGTTCATTCCAATGTGGCGGATCCAAGATGGCGGACAAAAATGTGAACCTCATCAAAAGAAAGTATAAACTAATCAATGATGTTCGGCGGTGGTTGGGAGTCGATATCTTAAGAAATGCGGAAAAATAGGGGGGGGGGGAACATTTAAAACTCACCTGTATAGGTCTAGATAGATTATAGTAGTAAGTTGTGCGATTATTATTGGTGTTGCTGCTTTTATATTATGCCATACATTTATATTCGAAGTTATATATTTTAACGTGTAGTTTGGATACCTGCACCAAAGATACATTTTTAAATGCATAGTCGCCTTCACTTCAAAATTGATATTATTAGAGGAGGAATGTATATGCACAGTTATCAGCGAATTTCCATAGGAAAGATGAGCTATTGCAATGACCCTTATTGTGAGACAATAATACAATAAGACCTAAGGTCTTGAACAGTAAATGAGTACCGATTATGGTCCCCAGAAGACGTTTTGGGGTGTCATAATAATTCATATATATAATATGTATTCACACTCTAATGACCGCATTTCAAGTCCGAATTGCTCCAAATTTGTTGGTTGTCGAAGTCGCTCGGACGAGTTCGTTAGCGAAAAAATACAATCGGAAGCACGGTTTTAGACACAAAGTAACTGTTTTTGGAGATTTTTCGTAGTAAAATGAAACTTTTTAGGGATTTATCCATAAAAATTTACGTAGGATATAATTCTGCAGATTTTTTTTTACACGACCTTATTAAAGCTCGCTTGGTTCCTCCAAAATCGAACAAAATGTAATATACTATGAAAGTAACCGGTACAAGTGGGGTATTTTATCTTCTAATTCAAGGTCACACCCGAGTTTTTACGCTGTGAGCGAAACGAAGCCGTCCATAACCCGAGGCCGCAAGGTCGAAGGCGAACTCGCAAAGCGAGTGGAAGCAGCGCGCCAGTCGAAGCTGGAGGCTTAGGTGCAAACAAATTGTACTTACCTTCATATTTCGTAAACAGAGGCAGCTATTCAGCGCCTTCGTAATTCGACCAATTTCCCAAATTGTTGGTTGAAACTCTAAACCATATGAATTTAGTTTCGGAAATTCGCTAAACTTAAGTCAGAAGTTCAGCTGCGTGATCAAATTATTTCAATTGCAATCATATTTATAAAGTTCCCTCTTTCTAGCCTTCTTAATTTAAAAAGTAAATTAACTTTTGACTCTCCC
>JAGFPH010007208.1:6701-25207 GCA_018207615.1 Philaenus spumarius | reverse complement strand
AATGCAGTTTTTTGAGTCCATTAAAAGAATTGACAACAAAAATTTTTCTGATGAAACATTTCTGAGAAATTGAGAAAAACACTTTTTTTGATTTTCTTTCGTTCACGATATCTCACGAACGAATTAACCGATTTTGACTGGACTGGTAGCGATCGACGTCGCTTTTTAAGGTTAAAAGCTGATTAGATTTTGGAATTGATCGGTAAAGCCGTTTAAAAGTTATTCCAAAAAAAACCTGATTTGAAAAAAAATTATTTCTTAGTTTTTTCGAAATTTCTCAGAACCTACCGGTCCAAATTAGTTGAAATTTTCAGGAATTCTAAGTTTGATGGAACTCTTTAGAACTCCGTTTGGTAGGATCTAATCGGTTAAGCCGTTCAAAAGTTATAAGCGGGTCACATACTTACATACACACACACACACACACACACACACACACACACACATACGTACAGACAGGGTGACACCCTCTCGGGAGTGGTCAGGGAAGATTCCTAGGACCTCAAAACGTCGAGATCTGATGAATACTCGATTTTCCAAAAACGGGGTGAAACCAATAACTTCCCGATTTTAGAAAAATTTCAATTTTCTTAGCGGGAAGTTAAAAACAAGATACATATACTATTTTTAACTTAGTCGTATTTGGAAAATAGTAAAGTATTCCATGGGAAAGATGAGCTATTGCAGTGATAAGCTATTGTAGTAAGTGAGCTCCGATCATGGTCACTAGAACACGTTTTATGGTGTCACTAAAATTATGTGTATATGTGTTCGCACTCTAACAGTCGATTTTTATGTCCGATTTGGTTACAATGTGGTACTAATTGGAACGGCCAATTGACCGATCCAATTGGGGTTAATTAATTACATTAATTAAAATAAATTCAAAGTCAAGATAACAAAGGATTAAAGCCAAAGGGTGTCAGAAAAGCCCAAAATTAAGATAAAAAAGTAGTTTCCGATGTGAAAATAGTATTTAGTAATAGTTTTTAAAATTGTGTTAGTTAAATAAGTGCAGACTATGACGTATGCATTAGCGACAAGACCAAGCCAAAACCTTGCAGGACCTGACAGGAATTGACTTGTCCAGTCTTGTCTAAATTTGGTAGAAATGAATTAGCATTGAAAGATAGGGGTTTATAATTTTATAAAAAAAAGTTGTTATTATTAGATTTATGTTAAAAGGAGAGTTAAATAAGCAAGGAGTAATAAAAATAATTTTGTTATGATAATTTGTTAAAAAGTTATAGACAAAAATGTAAGCGTAAACAAATCGATTTTGCAGAATTTGAATAAAATCCAAAAACAAAGTAGAGTCATTTGTAGAGTTAAAAAGGGTTAAGAAAATAAAGTAATAAAAAATATAAAGTTATAAAGTTTTATAGCTTAAAAATAAAGTGTAAAGTCATTCTTGGGCATAAAAAGGCTAATAACTCATAAAGTTCAAATGTAATTAAATCATAAAAAATAGCATTTAATAGAGTCGATAATAGGGCATAATCAAGCCGAAGTTCAAAATAAATAAATAAATAGTTTTGTAAAGATAAAATAAATTAATAAAAATTTTTATTAATTCATAATAAATATAAGGGAGATTAATTAAAGGGAAATATTGATAAAATAGGGTATATGTATGTGTAATAAATTGTAATGCCATGTGAGATATGAAAAGAGCGTTAAAGGGGGGGAATGAGACGCCGAAAACCAAACGAAGCCAATTAGAGTAACAACAAGCTGAATAACTAGACAACCAAACAAGCTATCAAAAAACCAACACCAGATTTACGCGTTTCAAGACCAACCGAAGAGGATACAAGCAAGAAAAAATGGAAAATTTCAAATTTACAGGAAATAAATTTCAAAATTCAAGCAAAATTAACAAAGTCTATAACTCAAGAATGAAGAGGAGTAGAAACACCATTCGAATTCCAGGGAAACCAGAAAACGTCAACCAATCCATAGAAGTCAACAAAATCAAAATCCGACCACGCAAAAAGAAGTTATAGAGTTTGGGTGAAATCAATGCAAAAATTGTCAATCGACAAGTTCATACAGGCACCCAAGGCCCAGGCTGCGAGGGGAAGTGACGTCACCGGATCCACTACGAAGAGCAAAACATTGAAATTCAAAAAATGAAGATAATAATTAAATTAGGCCTAATCGATGGGAAATAAAGGCACTAAAATTCATCAAATAAATCAGGAAATATATTAAGACCAAAAAATATATTTCTCAAGCAAGAAACCAGGATTTCTTGTTACATAGAGGAAGATGCTGGTTTGACAAGTAAAAAGTCGACGATAGAAGCCTGCATCCCCTTTAACATCAGTTTAGCACGGAACGCCGACGAGAAGACATCTGACCAAGCTCCGAGGGTACTTAGAGAAAGTCAAAGGGCGATCAGTTATCGGTGTGCGTTACGTTTCTAGCTCCGGCCTAAAGCTAAGTCGGGTCGTGATAATTTCGGGAGAAGAATATCCATATAAACGGCCTATCTTGCCAAAAGATACTACAATCAACTGGGAGAGGACAACTTTAATTAAGTCCAGGAGAAGACAACTGTAAGCCGAAGAAAACATTCTGGGGACCAAGGAGAACAACTTTAAATCGCTGGAAATCAACAGAAGGAATTACGCGTCGAACTTCTTGTGTTCTGTAAGTGGCAAACGATCATTGTTACTTATAATTTTAAATAAATCCCTTTTTTACAAAATAATAAATAAATTAAAATAAACTAAATAAATAAATTCAAGTAGATTCTGGGGAAATTGAATAAAGTAAACTCGTTTAGTAAATTTCATTACTCACAATGGCAAATCGTCGTATGTAAATAATATAATCATTAATATACAAATTTTAATTAATAAATTAATTAATCACTTTGCTACTTTTCAATATATGTAATTATAAGTTAAAGATTAATAAATTTCATTGTGTTTTTGATAATAATAATTTGTTGTTTCAAAGTTAATGGATTTATGTTAAAAAATAAATCGTTTTTGAGTTTTCAGTAGAAAATTTTTGAATATATAATTTACAAATCCAATCAAATTAATCCTAAAACCATTCAGTGCTCTAGTGTAATTAAGTCAGCAGGTGAGTTATTCACGGATCACTACAAATTTAACTCCAAAGGGAACGATCCCGAAAAAGAGTCTAGAATTGAGCTAGTGTACTACACAAAAGACAAAAAAGGTCTAACTAATTTAAATTTAAAAAACTTAAGAATAGGAAACAAAAAGTTTTCCTTTTCTTGCCCTCGCCAAACCTCTCAAATTGTTCTAACGGGGTAGGTAGTACAACGGAACAACGTCAAATAAGGCCTGAAAACACTTGGGTGTTATTTGATGAGGGAAAGTGTAAAGTTAACAACAAAAGGTTGTGTTTATTGAATAAATTAAAAGGGTAGGGAGGTTTGCGCGTGGCAACACGTTGGTCTTCTAAGTCGCAAAAAAATACAAAAACAAGAAATACGGTTTTGACAGGAAGTAACTATGGTTTTGAGATTTTTCGTACTACATTGAATCCTTTTTAAGGTTTTATATTAAACAAATAAATATAGGTTATTTTTCTGCACAATTTGTTTTTTTTACACTACCTTATACCTCGCTTGGTTCCACCAAAATAGATCAAAATTTAAAATACTATAAAATTAGCCTGTACACGTGGGAGCATTTGCTGATCTGTGGCCAACGGCCGAGTTTGTTTTCTGCGAGCGAAGAGAAGCAGTCCATAATCCGAGGCCACATGGTCGAGTGGAACGAACCAGCGCGTGAGTCAAAGCTGGAGGCTTAAGTGAAACAAATTCTATTAGTATATTTCCTTCTAACACGCAGCTATTCAGCGCCTTCGTGAGTAGACAAATGTCCCAAAT
This sequence comes from Philaenus spumarius, assembly GCA_018207615.1. Lineage (NCBI taxonomy): Eukaryota > Metazoa > Arthropoda > Insecta > Hemiptera > Aphrophoridae > Philaenus > Philaenus spumarius. The sequence goes on along the minus strand of JAGFPH010007208.1, from coordinate 21,333 downwards.
TGATGATTAAAACAATAAATCATATAAATTGAATTTTAGAAATTATCTAAACGTACGTCAGAGTTTAATTTGTGTGATGGAATATTTTGTTTATTTATACTGAAATGTTTAAGTGTTAAAAATTCACCATTCTGAATAAGACAGCAATTCCAAGACTATCTTTTTCAATTAACCTGAATTCCTTTAAACTGAAAGCAGTAGTCAATCTAGCAATTAATACAAAGAACAAACAAATGATGTAAGCCCATCAGACATAAGAGCTGCATGGGCTCTTACATTTTTCTAATTAGTTTCTTTTTTTTTTTAAATTTAAAGCCTACGTTCTCTGTTATGTTTTCTGTTATGTTTAAATTAACCACCAGTGAATGTGTTTGTTTTTATTAACTTGCTGTCTTGTCTGTCTGTCCGGTAAAATTTTGCAATCGATTTTAACTTCCAGATGAAGTAGAGACTTTAAAGATAGCTTAGAACTGGATAAGGATCAAAATGCGATATTAACTAGCTTTCCTGTCTGTCTGTTCGGTACATTTGTTTATTTTCACGAACAGATTGATATATTATTGGTAGGCAGTTGTAACAATTTACTATTTCAGATGTGATCCGGAACCTCAGAGGTGAAGAGAAACTGAAATAAACCTGAAATTGTCACACGTCCCTGTCATAATCTCATCAAGATGTTTTTAAAATCGGTTGCAAAATATCACACACTCAAGACTGAAAAGCAGAACGTAATTATTTATATATATATTTTTGTAATGTAACGCGTTTTTGAAACGGACTAAAACTTATAAAATAATTTCTTCCAGCACCGTACAGGAAATTTGTCCTGAAAATTTGTGATTGCAAAATTTTAATAGCAATGAAAATAATTGTAATATTTAAAACTAAAAACGTGGGGTGCATACAATTGATAGTTTTTGCATGAATAGTTCACCTAAGTCACTAACAATTGTATTGCTAGTTTTCTCAACGGCATCTATTCCCTACACTCATTACATCTATTGCATGCGCTTCACGTTTTTCATAGCAAGAAAAATAATTCAATGACTCAGCTGAACAGAAAGTTTAGAAAATTTCCAAAATTAAATGTGTATGTTTTAGGGTTTTAACCAACAATTTTTGAAATTATTCTACTCACGAAGGCGCTGAAGCCTTCAGCTTCAGCAAAAAAAAAAAAAAATGTGCAGAATAATATCCTGAATTTATTCTTTTAAAAACAACCCTAGAATAGTTACTTCCGGTTTAAAACGTGCTCCTGGTTGTATTATTTTTACTAACAAACTCATCCGAGGGACTTAGACAACCAACTTATGTATCAAATTTGGATCAAATCGGACTTAAGGGTCGTCTCTAGCTGTCGGCCATGTTGGCTGACACTCCATAAGACCAATGTTAAATTAAAATCCAAATTTTTCCTTTATTTTTGATCGGAAAATTATAAACGATATGTCATTTTAAAGCTATGGCCAATATGCATGCAAATGGCTTTTTAAAAATTAAGAAAAATATTTTGTTTAATATTTATTAACAATTTAAAACATTGATTTTTAACATTTTTTTATATTAATTATAGCGAAAAACTACCAAGCCATTCGCCTGAAGAATTTCGTCCCCAAGATTTTGGAGTTTTTTTTAAAACTCTATTTGAACAATTGCTGGTTTTAAATGGATTTTGGCTGAGCAATGTCCGTGTAACCTACCGCCGCTATAGGGTGATTTAAATTTTTTTTACGTTGTAACTATTAATTATAGCGAAAAATTACCAAGCCATTCGGATAAAGAATTTTGTCCCCAAGAGTTTGGTATTTTTTAAAAAACGCTATTTGAATAATTGCGGGTTTTAAATGGATTTAGGATGAGCAATGTCCGCGTAATCTACCGCCGCTGTAGGGAGTCGCAGGTTGCTTTCTGTTTTACTAGAGCCGACCCTTAAAATGCGGCCGTTAGAGTGAAACATATATATACAATTTTTAATGATACTTTAAAACGTGTTCTGGGGACTTTGATCGGTGCTCATTGACTACGCCCATACCTTAGGTCTTAGGACTCTTATGTCTTAAGATTCACTTCAACAGCTCATCTTTCCTATGAAAATTCGCTAATAAGTAATTATTTTAATAGATATTAAAAATACACAAATTTTGACAATCTGAATGGAGTTAGGAATCTGTATGGGAATAGAAGAAATAATTTTATGCCTCTTAGCCAGTTTTAAAAACGATTTATATTAAAAACATTTTATTTAAATAATCATTTCAACTAGTTTTAGCATTTTCGGTATATTATAATACGTCTACTAATCCTGTTTTTATGGTATTATCTTACTTTGTTCTACCGCAGTTTCGGGTATTCACCCATCATCAGGAACAATTTACAAAAAACACACAAATATATATTGCACACAAAAACACACAAAACACATTTCACTCCATGCGGGGGTCATAAAAAGTTATAAAGTAAAAACATGCGGAAAGTGCACGCACTATTCCGACATCGTGCACGTTCGGTAGTTAGATACTGGTACCGGTTCTGTCCCTCTATGTCTTATCACATTAGAAGTTTGTTGGACTTAGTGCCTGGATTAATGTGTCGAATAACATGTTTGACTTGAAGTATAGTTGGTCGTTTAATAATGCTGTGGATTGGAGTTTCGTTGCTCTATAAATTTCAAATTCTTCTGTGGCATCCATAATTCGGCCTTTATTACAAACATGCATTACTTCTAAATTGTCATTGAAGCATTTGTATGTATGACAGCTATCTATAAGGTGGTCTGCAAAGCCTGATTTTGGGGCAGTTAGTTTTTTCGTTGGTAGGTGCTCCTTGTATCTTATGTAAAATGGACGTCCTGTCTGGCCTATGTAAAACCTGGGACAATCACTGCATTTGATTTTATAAATGCCTGTTTGGAGTAGCGGGTCCAATCTAGGCCTAGCTTCATATTGTAGGATGGATTCAAGTTTATTGCTTGTTTTATATGTGACGATTATATTGTTTTTCTTCATTACATTTCTTAATGTGTAATTTAAACTATTTCCATATTGAACTGACACGTATCTTGGTTTTGAGGTGTTAGGATTAGGTGCTATAGGGCGTTTGTTTTTGTGCTTCGAAATTAGTCTGTCAATAATTTTAGTTGTATAACCGTTGGCAACGGCAATATCCTTATATATAATTCTGTAAGCGAAATTTTAGATTCAAAATTGTGGGAATTTGGTAAATCGGAGGATGATGGGAGAGGTATCAAATTAAAGGTATCAATTCTAGGAACGAGGGAAAAATATAAGTTTTTTCTAAAATTAAAAATTAAGGGGTTTTTGGGGTCCCCGAAAAACGAAAAATCCTCATAAGAAATACATGAGAATTTAAAAACATCTGTTTTGTTTACATTAAAACATTAATTGGTATTAAATAAATTAAAAACATAAAACAGCTGTTCTGTAGTTTACATTAAAACATTTGATCTATACTAATATTATAAAGAGGTACATTTTTTTTTTTGTATGTAGGGGTAATCTCTGGCACTACAGAACCGATTGAAAAAATAGTTTTACTAATAAAAAGCTACACTATCCCTGAGTAACGTAGGCTATAATTCATTTCGATAAAAACCTATGTATTTACATTTATTACCATAGCAACCAATTGAATAAAATAATAGATACCGTAATATAGATGGTTGCTCCAATATTTCCATTAACAGCTGATTTTAAAATTTGAAGCAATTATTTTTGTATTTCTAGCTTTTAGGTTAGGGTTTTAAAGTGTAGACCTGAGCCTTGCTGGTTCTTTTAACCATTATTATAACTGATGTTATAAAATATACGAAACAATTTGATTTGAACATTTAACATTATTTACCATCTTAGTTTTGAGGTTATTATTAATCCTACACCTTTATTATAAATAAAATATAACATATGTTTTTGGAAGGTTCCATTGGGGGTTGGCGTGCGGAGCACGCAGGGGTCTCCCCTAGTGTTTTATTATTTGCAATTCCTGGTTATAATCCAACGCAGACATAGGGATGGTCAGGAGTCGATGTATAAGACTATTATAAGCTGCCAATTTCTGTTGATCTGGATGGTGCGATGAGGCATGTATTGTCTGGTCTGTTGTAGTGGGATTTCTATAGATTTTAAACTTTAAATTGTTGTTAGTTCTTGAAATGGTAAGGTCCAGAAAGTTTATGCTATGGTTATTCTTATAAAAACAGGATTAGTAGACGTATTATAATATACCGAAATTAATTTCACTAATTCGTGGGCTACCACAATGGAGTTTAGTTTTAGCAATTTCTGAGCAATAGAAAGCATACAAATCTCATATATTTTCAACGTTAAACGTTATTGGCAATCTTTAAACACTTGTATCGGTACAATTCGGGAAATTGAGTTCAAACTAATTTTAATTTCATCCTTTGCAGTTTCAAAAATTATGACTACCATGTTTGTACCGCCATAGTTTTATATTCAAGTATTTTACACTTAAGCTGAAAATTAATCCTCCGATACTTGAGTTTACATTTTCAAATAACAAACACATCAAGTCGTAAAGTTCTGTAGTAACATATCCCGTCAAATTTGAACAACACACAAAAATAATTAAAACATTTTTAAGAAGTTTTATTTTTAATTAAAGTGAAAGTAGACCCCAACTAAACAATATGTACGGGAAGGGTGTGATTTTGTTGGATGTTAATGGCTTATTAAAAATTAATGTGTTTGGAACAAAAGTGCCCACTTTCATTGAGGGCTTTGTAGTAAAACCAAATTTCTTGGTATAACATTTTGAAAGTACTGTTTTGATCAATGATAGGCTTACGTGAAACCACTCAGGAATTGAATTTTAATTAAATTTTCCAAGAACGAAAAGCATTCTTGTTTGTTGAACTTTTTGAGGATCTTATATTCATTCGGTAGTGAAAGTAATTAAAGGGTTGAATTATATATTGCATCAGTCGTCACTATTGTAGTTTAAGGATTTGTAATACTTATAATTACCTTTGTTTTATTTTATGGCGATGCTGTCGAACAATCCTTATTAATCATATCTTGTCGTTCCTTCTTATTTTACATGACAGGTTCCGACTATTTATCAGTCATTGTCATATGTACATATTAAGTATTACACAAACACTTAAACACAACACAAATTAGAACACATTTAAAATAAAATATATTGACACACGCGGTCGGTGACCGTTCTCGATAAGGCTCGATCGTCAACTGAATATAATTTGTGTTGTAATTTTAAGAGTTTATGTAATAGTTGTTATATTCATTTGTTATATTCATTCAAACTGTCAAAGAGACAGTTCAGAGTTCAACAATAAACGCTGAAAAAAGCATATACATAAAGGCCCACAATAAGATTAGTGGACCAAAGTTTCCCCAAATGAGAGTAGGCCTAAGATTGATTCAAATTAAAAATCAACTAAGCCGTTATTAAGTTCAAAGGAAATAAATATTTAAATAATCATTTATTTTGGATACGTTTTTAAAAGGCGCTAAAAACTGTAAAATGAATATTCCTTAAAATTGGTGTTGGTGAATTTTAAAAGAAATATATACAGGGTGTCCCAAAGTCTGTGAACGGCGTTATATTTTTGTAACCATTGCAGTTTATGCAACATAACTTGGTACATCGTTTTTCTAAAAAGAAAACTATTTTTTGAAGTAATTTTAAATTTTGTATCACCTTACAGGGATAACCCCAAGGGGGTCGGAAGAAAATCTTAAAAGGAGCATAGGTCGATTTGTACATCAAATTACAGTTTTATCTTAGGAGAACATTATGTCGCAAATCAGACATCAAAAGGTTCACTCTACACAAAATGACGATCGTTTAAAGTTACAATACTGGGGATTTTGAAATTGGCTTAATTTTACTTATTGGCGTTAGATTTAAAAGCAAAACTCATACAATCCACACTAGAAATACCTGCTGAAATGCTGCAGAGCGTTATGAATGGCTACTACATTCGCCTAGCTCACTGCCAAACTGCAGAAGGAAAACAGTAAGCTATTATGAAAGTTTATTGGTAATTGTTACTTTTTAACATGTAGTAAACATTTATAATCTATATATATAAAAATGAATTGCTGTTCGTTAGTCTCGCTAAAACTCGAGAACGGCTGGACCGATTTGGCTATTTTTGGTCTTAAAATGTTTGTAGTAGTTCATAGAAGGTTTATACGTAAAGAAAAGTTTGAAAAGTTTCCCGAAAAAGTTTCAAATTTGGAAGAAACTGAACAGCATTTATTGTATGAACTCAAAACCATAGCTCACAAAAACAGCTGTTCGTATAAAAAGCTTATGTTTGTTTACATGTATTACCATAGCAACATTACGTAGCAAATTTATAATCACTTTAATACTCTTTAAAACCAACAGCTTTTTAAGGTTAGATTGAAAAACTATAAACAAACACAAATAAAAATGCTTACAGAATTATAATTCAACTCAAACATTGGTTATTAAATATCTATATAGGCCTACTTAGAGATATGCTGCTTAAAATATTGTTTATATAAAATATATCATAACTATGAAGTTTTTAATACTTTTCAAAACATATTTTTGCTATCAATAATAATAATAACAAACAAATTATTTGACACCATGCATAACCATAAACATACACGAGTTTAAACATATTTTATTGAAAACTAAACAAACCATCTGAATTAAACTAAATGATATTAAAATATCACATTCGTAGCTTTCTTTTGATATATACTGTATATTGTATATTTAAATACTAAACAATATAATATATCTTATACTAATTAGGCCTATACATTTAAAATTACAAACTCTATTTGAACCAGTTTGTTACATCCTAAATTAACGCGGATGTTAAAAAGTGATTCAAATATCTTTTCTACGACCCCCAGCTAATTTAAACCATCGCTAAGAAAGGGTTAAAAGAAATTCGAAATTTTAGGGTGGTTTGGGGAGGGGGTCAAAGTTACTAAAAATCCCTATAAGAACGAATTGGAATGAAATTTGGTACGTAGCTTCCTCTAAGGCCGTAGGTGCTCGCAACATTGTCAATGAAATTAAGTGAAAGTCAAACTTAGTAAAAACTATAAATTAAAACGATATATTTAAAGCTTTTTCATGTTAGATTACATATGTTAGTAATATTTTTCTTGTTAGTAGTTTACAGGAATACAATTTTCAGTGCTTTCCTAAATAGCGTAGACTTTTTTTCATGACCACAGTAGGATACGCACAGGTATTCAACGAACACTTAAAAAGAATTACAATTACGTCAAAAAGACTGAAAATACCAACAACCATGTGCAACGCCGTACGGGTCAGCTAGTTTGAAATAAAAATTGTCCCTCATCCCCCTCGTAGACCGTTCCTACTGAAGCTGATAAGTCACTCATTAAACTGGTCCTACTGCTAGTGTGGATTGTTGGAGTTTTATTTTTAAATCGTGCACCAATAAGTAAAAACAAGCCGTTTTCAAAAGCCCAATATTAAAACTTAAACAGCTGCCATTTTGTTCAGAGTGAACTTTTTGATGTCTGCTTTGCGGCATTGTGTTCTCGTAAGATAGACCTATAATTTTATGTACAACTCTACCTAAGCTCCTATTTAAGACCTTCTTCCGATTCCCTGTGGGCCGTCCCCCTAAAGTGATACAAACGATGTATTTCCTTCAAAAATTTGTTTTTTTTGGTATAGAAACGATGTACCAAGTTTTTTTTGCTTTAATCTGCAAAGATTAAAAATATATAACTCCGTTACATATTTTCGAGTCACCCTGTATAGGTAATTGTTGCACGGATGTAACAGTTAGGATTATAGGTAGTAACTCTAGTAGCGAACTCTAGTAGCGAAAACACAAATGATAGTTCAAATCAATTGCATGGAAAACGGAGCTAGGGCCAGCCTATCTTTTGCCGTGGGGGTCATAAACAGTCAAAACAGCCAGGTAGGGCCGAGGGCCAGTCGACTCCCCAGAGCGGAAGTGATTCAGGGGAGGGGTAAGATTAAATGCATAGAGTACGACTCTAAAACTAATTTCTATAGAAGAGTTTTAGGTTAGGTTAGGTTAGGTTAGGTTTTTTTTTAATTATAATTATATAAAGTGATAATACGACGAAATATTATAATTATACAAATATTATAATCATACTGTTATCGGCAAAATACTGTGACTAAACAGTTTAGGTAAGTCCTCTAGTTTTTTATTATTCTAATTATATAAAGTGATAATACGACGAAATATTATAATTATATAAATATTATAATCATACTGTTATCGGAATACATAAACGATAATTAAAACCTTTCCACCCCCACACCCACCGCACAGTAGAACAGGTCACTGATCCCTAGCCGGCTGGCCCTCGCTCCGCCAAGCCTCTGGCTGTCAAATTACCCTCGTCAAAGTTTTTAGGAAACTGGCCCTCGGCCCTGCACTCCAATTGCATTGCAAGATAATAAAATTTCTGTTTGATTATTGCAGATCGTGCATCACTGAAGATGGCAGTTTGCCGTTGAAACGTGTTTGAGTAAATAAAACGTATTAGTTGTGAGGTTCTGTTTTCAAGTTTTATTTTATCAATATATCTTTCTCGCAAGTCAAGCTCAATATTTACTTATGAATAACACTATTTTTATATTTTTGAATAAAAAAATATGTATTTTTTAAACTTAATATTAGTGGTTTCAAAACAGGTCTGTACCAAAAGAGAGAAACATAGAATGGCGTTATCTAGAAAAAAAGGCACATTAGTTAACATTATAGAGATAGGGAAAAGTGTTACTCTTAATATAGTTCCATTCTTAATCGAAAGCCGTTATACCAATGTTTGTATACAAGATAAAATGCTTAAAATATAATTAATTATTAAAAAAATATCATATTCTTATTAATTCCTTTTTCACGTAGCTTTAATGAGGTGAGAACACTCAAGAATTTAATTTTAATCCTTAAATCTTTTAAAAGTTTTTCGTGGTAGGTGGTTTCAGTAAGGGGGGAGGGGGTGTCGAGGGAGGCAATTATTAATGGAACTTGGTAAATTTTCAATAAATCAAATATTATATTTTAAAACCTGACGTACTTTTTGAAGACGTGATGGGTATTCTTAGCTTTGGTGAACATTTGTCGTGCCGAATTTCCAATTGTGTGCCTTTGAAACTCGAATGAAATGAAATTAATAATTCCATCACTCAGCTGGACCGCTGAGGCTGATTTCAACTCCCAACTCCTATTTTTGCCAGTTTATAATATTTGTTCAGTTCAATATCGTATGGTGTACACAAACGATTTCTTGAAATATCAATTTATCAATATAGAATATCAAATATCGAAGCTTTTACATGTACTTGTACCTAACAATTAGGCCACCGTGCTTGAATTAACCGGTAAACAAGTTTCTCTTCTGACAGGTAATTAATGTAAATTAGTGCGCTGCCGCAATTTACATGTTTTAAAATAATTACTTATTTATTAACTCGAACTGTCTTAATTAAGGGGATTCCCTACTGAAAATAGGGATTTTCTATAATAGGCATTTTTTAATTATGAACAATTTTTTAATACATTTATTGGAACCTAAAAAGTTGTTTACACTTATAGGAATTGGGAGAAATTTTCACTTACCTCATTGAGTTTTTTTGTTTTTCTTAGGCAAACAATATGATTTTTAAAATCTTTATAACGTTTTTTGCTACTGAACCAATTTGGCCGTTTGATGTTATGTTTTAAAGTAGATAAAAAGTTCTAACTTTAGGGGTATAGTTATATTCTTAGTACTAAATATTTAGTAGATACGACCTTAAAAAAAATGTATATATAAAATTAATTTGTAATTAAAAAAACTTTTTGTTTAATACTCTTTTATTTGTCCTAGAGATATAAAAATACCCAAAAAGTTGCATTATAAGCTACTAAAGATGTGGTAAAAATTTCATTTCTGTAACTTCAGCAGTTAAAAAGACCTTTTGTGCAAAAATATCAAAATTGAAAAGTTGCGGGAAATCGCGTTTAAAGACTACCTTCGTTATTTGAGCAGCCGTAGAGGGGAATAATTTGCACAACCAGTATTTTTTAGTCAAGATAATGTTTTATTACATTTATTGGAGGCATTGAAAACCTAATAAAAAACATTGTCGTCCTTCTTTGCAATTACTTAAAAAAAAAAAAAAAAAATCTCATTAGTCCAAATAGCAAACATAAAGACCAACATAGTTCAACTCGACCAAAAGTAGGTGCGCGCATTGCTTTGAATAAAATGTTCACACTGATATAAAGAACTTTTGTGGCATATGTTATGTATTTCTTAAACCTTATAAACTGTAGAATCAGAAAAAAAGAAAAAGAAAATTTTTTTTGGAAAATTATAATTTTTCAATAGGAAATTCCCTTAACTGTTGTTTACCTATAGGTGCACGAGCCCCAAGTAATAGGCTACTTATTTAAATAATTTGACCACGCAGCTTAACCACTGACATAGCCAAATTTGAGGGAATTTAAAAAATTAAATTTGTATGTCTTCAACCAACAATTTGGGAAATTGGTCTCCTCACAAAGGCGCTGAATGTTGCCTGCGTGTACGAAATATATTTGTAGAATTTGTTTGCAAAATAGGCCTCTCGCTTCGACTCGTGCGCTGCTTCGTTCCGCTCGCATTAGAAAAACTGTCTTTGTGAGTTTGCACATCGACCTTGCGGAATCGGGTTACGGACTGCGTCACTTCGCTCGCAGCGTACAAACTCGGCCGTCGGCCACGGATCGGAAGATACGTTTTGGTCTATTGGGGGGGGGGGGGGGGACCAAGCTAGCTATGAGATCGTCTAAAAAACAAAATGTGTAGAATAATATCCTATTTTTATTAATTTAGATACACAATAAACAATATTTATTCATGATATATGCCTCCTGAACTGTAATATTAATATTAGGTTACGTACCTTTATAAACCATCGACAGTTCTTCACTTTTATGGTGACTACCGGTTTCGGAGTTCACTCACTCCATTAACGAGTCAAATATTAAAAGAAACAAAACACAACTAAAACACAGACACGAAAAAGTCACATTATAAATACACACGAACACTAAAACATAATTATACGAGTATGGCTGATTTCACACTTACCGACAAGACACCGACTCGGCACCGACACGATATCGGAACGATGTTGTCGGTCATGAAAACTAACTTAAACTTAAGAGTAGCTTTCACACTCACCGACATATCGGTGTCGTGTCGTTACAGGCGCCGACATGTCGGCGAGCTGCTGTCTCCCTTCTTTATCGGTACGATATCTTCTCAGTTTGTTTACTGGTTGCTATGGTAATCAATCAATAATAATTTGGCCTCGTTAAAATTTTTTCTGATAAATAATAAATATGTCTCATTTTAAATATGAAGTTGTGACATTAATTGAACTTGTGGAAAGTAAGCCTTGTATGTTTTTTTACTGAAGACATGAACAAACAATTTTTCACCTAATAAAGATATCGGAAAATAATTTTTATAGGCCCATAAATATTATCAGTATTTATGCAAGGTTAGGCCTAGAAAGTAATTTTAAGTCTAGGCCTAACATAAAATCATTGTATGTATTTTGCCGTTAAGATAGGTAAAATAAATTAAACAAACACACAATAATTTTAGGTTAGGCCTAGACAGTGAACCAAAATTTTATGTTTATTGAATGTATTTACAATTAATGGACATTTAACTGTGTTTACCATCTTAGCTTTGATGTTATAATTAATTCTACACCTTTATTATAATAACATTAAACGTATGGAAATAGCAAATATTTGTATAAAAAACAATATAATAATAAACGGCAATTGAAAAATTAAAATTATGTGTGTATGTTGCCTTTAAGGCTGGTAAAAGAATTGAAGAAAAGGAGTGATGAACTTCGTTCCTGAAGGGGGTTCCACGACAGCACACATTTACTTTTTTTATTAGCTATGTAATTTGTTGGCAGACGGATTATGTTCCTTAAACTTTTTTTGAACATCCTTGTTTGTCCTATGTATGTTTTGGGTCAATCTACACGATAGCTTGTACAATTGGTCGTGTCGGTATCGGCGTCGAGTCGGTGAATGTGAAAGACGTCTGCCGATATTGTGACGATATCGGTATTATTGCTGTATCGGGTCGATATCGTGTCGGTGCCGAGTCGGTGTCGTGTCGCCAAGTGTGAAATCAGCTAATGCTGGCTAGTTCTGACTCGATTGCTGGCCAGCATACTCGTATAATTGTTTTAGTGTTCGTGTGTATTTATAATGTGACTTTTTCGTGTCTGTGTTTTAGTTGTTTTTTGTTTCTTTTAATATTTGACTCGTTAATGGAGTGAGTGAACTCCGAAACCGGTAGTCACCATAAAAGTGAAGAACTGTCGATGGTTTATAAAGGTACGTAACCTAATACAATAAACAAGTTTAATTCTAGCACGAACAATCTAAAAAGAAGTAGTTACTTCCGGTCAAAAACGTGTTCCGGTTGTTGGATTTTTTGGCCAACAAACTCGTCTTAGCCACTTAGTAAACCAACGCGTGTACCGAATTTTGACCAAATCGGTCGTAAACTGCGGCCGTTAGAGTGCGAACACATAAATACATAAGAGTGATGCAGAAGTTCCGCAACTCCTTCGCAGTTTTAAACCTGTTACACGCATCAACTCCAAACTTTCAGGAAGTTATATTGAGCAAATTCTACAATGGTATGAATGAATTCGGTTAACTTCTATTTCGGTTAACTTCTTCTGATTGGTGAGCACCTGTCTGTTGTATGGACTTGGAGTTAATACATAAAAATAGATTAACCATTATTAGCGAATTTCCATAGGAAAAATGAGCTATTGCAGTGGCCCTTATGGTGAGACCCAAGGTCGGGAGTAGCAAATGAGCACCGATCATGGTCCCCAGAACATGTTTTGGGGTGTCAAAAAAATTCATATATATATATATATGTGTTCGCACTCTAGCGGCCGCATTTTAAGTCCGATTTGGTCCAAATTTGGTACACGTGTTGGTTGTCTATGTGGCTCGGACGAGTTCGTTAGCCAAAAAAATCCAACAACCGGAAGTACGTTTTTTGACCGGAAGTAACTATTTTTCGAGGTTTTAACTACTAGAATGACATTTTTTATAGTTTTTTTCTAACAATATGAATGTAGGACGTTATTCTGCGCATTTTGTTTTTTTACGCGACCTTATAGCTCACTTGGTTCCCCTAAAATCGACAAAAACGTAAAATACCATAAAAGTACCCAGTTCAAAGCCAAGTGATGCAAACTCGCGAGGCCACTAGGAGGAAACAAATTCTACTAATATATTGCGTACACACAGACAGCTGTTCAACGCCTTTGTGAGTACACCCATTTCCCAAATTGTTGGTTGAAATCCTAAAAAATAGGCATATAAACTTAATTTTGGAAATTTGCTCAACTCACGTCAGCGGTCCAGCTGCGTGGTCGATTTATTTCTTAATTTGCATCACATGACTTTTTAATTGAAATTATTAATAAGTTTTAAAATCTGTTTATTGGAATAAATATTTATTTTAATAAATAAAATGATTTAATATATTTTGTAATTTTTGACGATTTAAATCATAATTAGTTTTAGGCCCCATTTTCATAAATATGACAAAAATTATTGATAGTAAATTTTTTCTAAATCATAAATAATGTAGATTAAACAATTGTTCAATGTATCTGTATAGTTTTAAAACGAATATACATCTAATTTTATGTAAGAAAATACGTGGAAAAATGGAAACTTCTTGAATTGGGGTTGAGAGGGGTTTACCTTACACAATTTTTTTTTCGCCTCAACGAGTGCTTTAAAATGATATACAATACAAAGGTTACTATATAAAGTATTTGGCTTGCAATACTCCCCAAAACCGAATAAGGGGAAAATACATTTGTATCTCTAAAAGCTGCGGAATTCGGCCAATAACTTCCTGAACATTTTGAGTTAATAGGTGTAACAGGTTGAAGATTACGAATGGGTTACGGAACTTTTGCATCACTATTTATAAGAGGCTTTGCCCCGGCTGAATGACAGACAGACATAGAACCAACGTGGAGCAAAAACTACGTAAGATACAAATACGAAAATTTAAAGGTACGCTCTTATGGGGTAATGGATACACACTAACGAAAGGAATTTGCAAAATGTTTGTTTTGAGCGTAAAAATAGTGAACATTCGGATCAAGAGCTTAGCAACAGATTTGTTTACAATTATTACTGTAGCAACCAACTTAGCAAATTTATAGAATCAGTATTCTTTACAACCAACAGATTTTTTACATTAGATTGACAAACTAAAAGCAAACACATAACTAGTGAAAATAAACGGTATCAGTTAACTGACACAAACTTTCTCCCAACTTACTGTAGTCAAAATAATATTGTATTTAATCATTTTATTTACTACTTTTTAGAACAAAACAAAAAAATAATATTCTACCTACGTCAATTGTATAAAAAAATTATTGTCCCAGGCGGGATTCGATCGCGCGACCTTTGAATTACTGGCCGTGCTCGCTACCGTGGTGCTACCCCGTGCGGCCGCCGCCGCGATGCTAGATTGACAACACAAACTTGTTTATTTTTAAACATTTCCCCATA
>JAGFPH010007206.1:35109-68203 GCA_018207615.1 Philaenus spumarius | reverse complement strand
ATGCAATTTTATGCATACAGATTAATGATCAGAGCAAACAGTTTTAATGCTTTACATTACTACAGAAATTTGTTCAGTCAGTATTGTGTTGACATGATGGCTAAAATGATATCGGAAAGATTAAATTACATATGTCAAAACCAACGAAAATTGAGAGCTGAAGATTACATTCATTTAAGAGATGCTTTGAATCAAGATGCTAATGTAAATTCTGCAAATATTGGACAACATGTCATATTGCCTTCTTCTTTCACCGGTTCTCCAAGATACATGCATGAAAGAACACAGGATGCTATGACTTATTTTCGCAATTATGGGAGACCAGACTTATTTATCACTTTCACATGTAACCCCGAGTGGACAGAAATCAAACAGGAACTATTTCCTGGCCAGCAATCTTTTGACCGACATGACATTATAGCTAGGGTTTTTCATTTAAAAATGAAAAAAATTATTAAATTGATTACAAAAGATCAAATTTTTGGAAAAGTGAAATGTCATATGCTCAGCGTTGAATGGCAAAAGCGCGGATTGCCGCGTTGCCATATGTTGTTTTGGCTGGAAAGAAAAATACAACCTGACGAAATTGATGACGTTATAGTTGCTGAACTACCCAACAAATACGAAGATCCAGTATTGTTTGACATTGTTACCAAAAATATGACACATGGACCATGTGGAAAAATAATCTAACATCACCATGTATGAAAAACTGCATATGTTCCAAGAAATATCCACGGCGTTTTCTAAGTGATACGGCAGGTGAGGACGGTTATCCTGATTATCGTCGTCGAGACATTAATAATGGCGGTCAAATCCCAAACTTAAATATTCGAGGGAAAACAATTACCATAGACAATAAATGGGTCGTTCCATATTCCCCAATATTGTTACGATCTTTTAACGCCCATATTAACGTGGAATATTGTCATTCCGTGCAAGCCATCAAGTATATTTGTAAATATATAAATAAAGGATCGGATCAAGCAACTTTTAGTGTCAGAAATACTCATAATGAATTTGAAAATTATTTGAACGGCCGGTACATCAGTACTTCGGAGGCTGTATGGAGATTGTTAGAATTTCCCATTCACGATAGGTACCCTACCGTTTGTACATTTAACCGTACACTTAGAAAATGGGCAAAGAGTATACTTTTCACCGGAAAATGTGCTACATTTAGTTGGAAATTCACCAAAAACAACTCTCACGGCGTTTTTTGATCTGTTCAATTCTGATCAATTCGCAAAAACATTGCTTTACTACGAAGTTCCACAATATTATACATGGGCTAACAATACTTTTTCACGAAGAAAGCGAGGTCAAGATGTCAACGAACATCCAGGAATAAAAAAAGATACTGCTTTAGGAAGAGTGTACAATATTCATCCTTCTCAGTCAGAATGTTTAGAATATTGCTTCATCACGTACGTGGTCCCCTCTCATTTGAGCACTTAAAAACCGTGGACGGTATTATCAAAGAAACATATCAAGCAGCATGCCGGGATAGAGGATTATTAGAAAACGATGACCATTGGGAATACACATTGGCAGAAGCTTCTGTTTTTCAATGTCCATTAAAGCTGAGAGAATTGTTTGTAGTGATACTATTATTTTGTCACCCCTCTGAGCCTCTCAAACTGTGGGATCATTTCAAAGACAATCTATGTGAAGATATTGGACACAGTATTCAACAGCAAAATCAGGATTTTACTTTGCCTTTAAATTATGATAAGTACAATGAAGGTTTGATACTAATAGAAAACAAACTTTTAGAACTGAACGACAAAAGGTTAAGCGATTTCGGTTTACCTTCTCCAAATCGATCACACAATAATGCGTTAAACACAATTCCAACCTATATTAATATTGAATTGTCAGTTTTTGTAAATGAAATTTTACCAAAGTTAGTGACAGATCAAAAGCAAGATTTTGACGCATTAATTAATAGTGTAGAAAATAGCAGAGGTAAATTTTTTTTTATGCCCCAAACGTTTTTGACTGGGAAAACGTTTCTTGCAAATTTAATATTGGCAAAAGTAAGACAATCTAGAAAAATAGCAATGGCAGTCGCTTCTTCTGGGATTGCCGCAATTCTATTAAATTATGGGAAAACTGCCCACTCCACTTTTAAATTACCACTAAGTGTATCTTTGGAACAACAGTCGGTATGTTCTATACGTAAAAATGGACCGCTTGGAAAGTTATTACAAGATACATCATTAATAATCAGGGATGAATGTACTATGAGTCATAGAGCTCATGTTGAAGCAGTAAACCGAACGCTAAAAGATCTCAGAAATTCACGTACGATCATGGGTGGAATTACTTTTCTTCTTGCTGGTGATTTTCAGCAAACACTTCCTGTCATAGCAAAAGGAACACGTGCAGATATTATTAAAGCATATCTGAAATCATCTCCGTTGTAGAGTTCAATTCAAACAATTAATTTACGCACAAATATGAGAGCCCATTTAAACAACGACAACGGTGACGACTTCCCACAACAACTGCTCAAACTTGGAGAAGGAAAAATTCTTCCTCACAGCATAAATAGTAGCAGCGCTGAAATCAAACTAGACAATAGATTAGGTCAAATAGTCCATAATCTCGAATGTCTTATAGATGCAATATATCCTGATATAGAAAATGTTCTACAACGAGATTATCATTGGCTTTGTTCAAGAACAATAGTAGCACCCAGAAACGATGCAGTTAATGAAATAAATTATTTTATTTTGAAAAAAGTTCCTGGCCAAATAAAACATTATAAGTCTATTGATACAGTCATGAATATTGAAGACACAGTAAATTACCCACAAGAATTTTTGAATTCTTTAAATCCTTCTGGCCTGCCACCTCACGACCTAATGTTAAAGATCGGTACCCCCATCATGCTGTTAAGAAATTTAAGCCCACCTAGCATGTGTAATGGCACAAGACTATTAATAAAAGACTTGTGAGATAATTTAATTGTAGCGACCATTCTCACTGGACCAGCAAGTGGACAACTAGCGCACATTCCACGTATTCCAATGATACCGACGGACTTGCCTATATCTTTTAAACGCCTTCAGTTTCCCGTAAAATTGTCATTTGCTCTTACAATAAATAAGTCCCAGGGACAAACATTCTCACTGGTGGGTATCGACTTGAGGAAGGAGTGCTTATCACATGGACAATTATACGTTGCCTTATCGAGAGTGGGATCTTCCAAAAATCAATACATTTTGCTGTCAGAAAATAATACAACATTAAATATAGTATTCAAAGAAGCCTTGATGTGATATACTAATAATATTTCTTTCCAAATTAGTCATTAACATTTATATCTAACAAATAAAATATTGTCTTATTAATTATAAATTATTAACTATATATGTATTAGAACGAAGTTAGACTAGGCATAAAAATTAAAAGCTCAAAATAAATGAGTGTTTACTTTATTTGTCTGGTATTTTTTTTTCTTTTTAAGATTTGACACTTTGATTTACTATTTACGTTTACAAAATCCTTTCAAGATATTTTATCTATTTAATTATGATGTAACAACTGTTAGCATATAATAAATATGTTAAACAAACAGCATAACATGCCTAATTCTAAATAATTATAAACACACATGGGCCTATAATAGTTGTAATTTTATACACAAATAATACAATATTCCTACGAATTTCATTTTTTAAATTTCATCCTACACCCAGTGCAATTAGTTCACTAATATATTTATTGATATATTTGTTTTATTAATATACATTTAAATGTGATTTGTCTATCCGTGCAAAGCCGGATCGGGCCAGCTAGTATTTTATAAAATTATAAGTCCAATAAAAAATTTCGAAAAAACGTAGTGCGCATGTACTGTTACCTGGTGAAACATTCTTACAAAACAGTTTAAGTGAAATTTGTTTAAAGTCATTTTATTGTGCGTTGTACACCTTTCCATAAAACTTGCTATAATATTGTAGCTAAACAGTTAACAAAAAGAAATAAACAGTAAGCGATTATTTTTAAAAAAATATGTGAACTTTTATCGAAATAATAGATCAATATCCTCTATTTTGATTCCGTTATCTTTCAGACTTATCAAGTTTTTGGGAGAGACCAATTTATTAGCCTCAGAAATGGAATACTGCGTACAAAATAATAAAAATAACGTATGTAGATTACAATGCAACAGACGGAACGTTTACAGAAGTACAGGCAATGAATGTACGCTTCATTTGGTACCTCCTGGCTTTTACACTGTAAATAAGAACATTATGGCCACATGTATTCCACCAGCAATCCAGAATTATCAACCAAGTTACTGAAGTTGCCGAAAATACAATCATGAAATACCCTTCAATAGACCTTTTATTATTGCGTTTTTACAAAATCTTACAGCTATGCTAAAAATGAGTATAATATTTCTGACTTTGTGTATTTCACTTATAACGATTTTACAAAAGCAAATAGCATTTCAAACTGTATATAAAACTTTTCTTACCAAATCCTATACATCACTGCAACTACTTAAATATTAGGAAATCTTCTCTTATGTGCGGTTATTATTACAAAACTATGCGAAATTCTCTCAATATGTACGTGTTCAACCTAGCTCTGGCTGACATTGGGATGTTCTTTACGGGGCTATATCCCAGTCTAGTAAATCCGAAAAGTCTTGTATCCGGCCTTGATATATGGTAAGTGCAAACTATATTCTTAAGTAATTAAATTGATATAAAATATTTTATTACTATACAACCTCATAGCAGATAGTTAACTTTACTTTTGTATAAAAAAAACCCATTAAATTACAATAAACAAAACAAAATCTTAGTCAAGCGATTCATTATGTTTCTGAAATATTAGTAATGTCATATTATTATAATATACTCTATTGTATATTTATACCTGAATAATTTTAAGACTGCAAAATAAAAAATAAAATCAATAATATTATCTGAATCAGTTTTACATACACAGTGAGTAAATATGTTAAAATTAAGTTTTAAGAAATGGTTTCTATAGTAAAGTATTTACCAGTAAGACGTAATTGAACCATAATTCTGTATTCATTTACCCGTTTTATAATTTTTAAAGTACCTCTACAAAAAGTACTGATACGTACAAAAATGTCTTGCAAAACTAATTTAATGGCAGCTATTTTTAAAGACAACTTTTGCGCTTTGTGAACTTGCCTTAATGCCTTCTATGAAATTGGAAAACTAAATTTAAAATTGTACTAATTGCATTACTATTAAATATAAATATTTATTTATTCTCTCTTTTAACGGCTCTCCAGCATCGTCCTACACTAAACAAGTTTGGTAGTTAACGTTTGGACTATGGTTGGAATTACGGTTGATCGTTATGTAGCTATTTGTCATCCGTTTCCTCCTAAAATACTAAACTGATTTAATATTTTATGTTTCTATATATTTAAGAATTAGTTTTAAATCTACAAACTCCGCTGCGTTCCGCTGCAAATAGTTTTTTTTATTTTGAAATAGATTACAATCTAATGTAGGCCTAAGCTTACTATAATAAATTATAACTGTTTGTATCCAAACTTACTCAATGCCTACTAACATACTAAATAGGCATATGCATTACAATAGAATCAACTTAGTCGTACATTTTAAACAAAGTTGAGAGTAACAAAATTGTTCGCATGACACAAGTCGACAGTGCACTGCCAACCTTAGAGGAATACTGGGCCATGTATCACTATAATGCACTATCGTGTAATGTATCACTAATAATAATGTAATGTATAATGCACTATTATCACTATAATGCGAGGAGTAATTCATGTGGGTCTAAAGCAAAAGCCTTTTATAAACATATGTCAGGAAATGTTTCTTTTACCGTCCATCCAACATTTGATTTTTTTTAATAAACCAATTATACAGAGTGTTGAAAAAGTCCCGAACCCACTAAATTATTCTAAAACAAATAAAGATACAAAATTTTAATCATGGACACAGAAGATGGGATTCTACATTTCAGCGTGGTTAAAAAAATTATCCGCCATTTTGAATGTAACTTTTATTTTTTTAAATGGGAAGGTTGTCATGTGATACATCATTTTGATGTAGAATTTTAAGAGAAAACCAACGGTGAAATTTGCACATCCATATCTTTAACCAATTATAAATGGCGGCCAAAAAACAACGAAATCGTGTTTTCCGATTTTGCCCCATTTTGCTGTACTATTTTTTTTTAAATACTAATTTTTTTTAAATTTGGATTTAAATAAGCTTTCAAACGATATGCCGCCAACGATATGTGGGAGTATTTAAACATTTTGAGTTACAGCCATTATGATTTTTAAAAATTGATTTCGAGCGGTGCAACCAAATACACTAGTGTGGCATATCGTTTGAAAGCTTATTTAATTATGAATCCAAAAAGAATAATAATTAGTATTTATAAAAAAATAGTACAGCAAAATGGGGCAAAATCTGAAAACACGATTTCGTTGTTTTTTGGCCGCCATTTTTAATTGGTTAAATATATGGATGTGTAAATTCCACCGTTGTTTGTAGAATGTTAATCTGTGTTCATGATTAAAATTTCAAAGTTGTATCTTTATTCGTTTTAGAATTATTTTAGGGAGTCCGGGACTTTTTCAACACTCTGTATCTTTAAAATGGCTTACTCGATATTGTGCCAGCTACATATCAATTTAAAAACCTAGTGCAAATAAAATAATCAAATTGCGACAGTAATAATGATCGTTTCATAATCGCGGCCATTTATTCATTATAAATGACAATAACTCAAAACCCGTAGTTGGTTAGAAAAAGAAATGGTATACAAAAATTTACTCGACATATCTCAACTGATTAAGCCGTCCTAAAGACATACATTATTTAGTGGTGGATAGCTCATAAATGAAGCGTTCCAGACATACGTTTATAGGAAAGGTCTTTTTTTATTTATTTTATTCAATATGACATGAGGTGGTACGATAACGTCTGATTTTCCATGAATTACTTGTATTTTTACTGGGTTGATTTTTTGCTGGGCTTAGGTCTGTGACCTCGGTAGTAAAGATATGTTTATATTTTATTACAAAACAATAGTAGACAAGACTGACAAAACTATTACTGGCATACAATGCCAGACTCTACTGACTACTCTAACTGACACAACAATTGTAGACACCACTGACTAATAAAACTAAAACAAGAATGCTATGCAATACTGACTACTACAGCTGACACAATTATGGTAGATACGACTGACTACTATAACTGAAACAACAATGGTGGACACTACTAACTACTACGACTGACACAAAAAAGGTATAGTCGACTGACTACTATAACTGACACAACAATGGTAGACACTACTGACTATTAGAACATTAAAGATAAACGTCAATTCAACCCTAAACATAGCAAATAAGTTTATACATGTTTTCATAGAGTGGCTGAGTCACTGAGTAAAAAGTAATTTACTTAAAATATAAATAAATTTACCAATTGAACAATAATATACGATTAAATATAGTATACACCATAATAAACTGTACTAAAGTTGTTGCCCGACCGCTTTGAGGTTCGTCAGGTGTAATGGTTTTGCTACTGTAAGTTCCGATCTAGAAGGTAATGTTTTTACTCAACGTAAAAGGTGTAGGCCTCCAGTAAAAGGCGTAAGTGCAATATCAAGGCGAGGCTTACTGGGTCCGTATTCGTTGACGATGGTAACAGAAATGGTGTTGTTCTTAACCAGGTTCATTGCAAAGAGAACATCCATCAACTTTTTGCAAAAGATCTGATAAAATTTTGCCAATCTGGTTAGCAATCTGACTTTTTTCCCAGTGGTACCACAACACACCCCCAGTCATACAGCTGGTCTAGTAAGAGTCTGATTTCCCGAGTAACCACACAAACACCGTCCTTTCAAATCCTGGCCATTGTGTGTGGGGAATGATAAAGGAACGCATCTTCCCAAAAAAAAAACCACCGACTTGAGGAGCTGCGTAAGAAATATGCATTATGAACTTGTAACAACCCCTTTACACCAAACTCTTTGAAGATCTTCAACAACGCTACAAGAGTTGCTTAAAACTTAATTGAGGGCATAAAGAACAAAGCTATATGTGTTAAGGTTTTCAGCTTCCTTTTAATTTTTTGTATATTTGTCAAAAATTGATGATTTAAAACTTGAACAATTTCT
This sequence comes from Philaenus spumarius, assembly GCA_018207615.1. Classification (NCBI taxonomy): domain Eukaryota; kingdom Metazoa; phylum Arthropoda; class Insecta; order Hemiptera; family Aphrophoridae; genus Philaenus; species Philaenus spumarius. The sequence goes on along the minus strand of JAGFPH010007206.1, from coordinate 60,028 downwards.
GTACTGTTTATGTTGATACTACTTCAAAGTTATATTCCATAAAAATGTTTAGTCAAAAGTTTTAGTAATTTGCCAACTAGTATCAAACTAGTATTCAATTAACTTATAATTGAAGTTAAGGTCCTATCTGTAGTTGTGTGGTTATTGTGACAGGTTTCCATCATTTGACGCACTCTGTATATACTTTACATGCTTTATTTAGTTATAATTATTACACACACATGGGAAATGACACATACAATACAGAAAAGTGGATTCCATAATTAATTGAGGAAATTGCATATTATAAAAAAAATATTAATAGCAACCGCAGTCAACGCCCAAGACAGTGTCAAAGTTAGTGCATACTTAACAAGACATGGTTCCACATTAGGTTCAACTTGTATCATTAATTCGAGGTCAGGATGTTTCCAGTTGCTATCACTATTTGTATAAGCCTTCTCTGTTTTGGGTAAGTACCATAATTTTACATGTATTCAATCTGTAAGTTAAATTTATACAACAATCTCTTTTAAGAACCAAACTCATTTATTGCTGAATTGTTTTTTAAGCAGCAAAATTAAAATTTATTACCATCAAATAATGTACTCTAAAAATAATTAAAATTCAAACAAATAATACTAAATTCAGAAAAATCTAAAACTAAATTATCAATAGACTTCCAATAAACATATTTAACTTTACATGTTTGAAAGGAAAATAAAAAATCATTAATACAATAATATGACTTTTACAAAAAAAATTTTGATTCTAGTTTTAAATGATTTCACATTATTTATAATTTTTTAGTAAGAACTAAAAACTCTGGCGGGCAATATGTAGAAACCGTAAAAATTTCAGTCTTTTATAATGCCTAAAAACTATATTGATCTACAAATTCAAACATTTACAACGGAATTAAAACAGTTGGATTGCTCTACTTCATACAAGTACGGTATCCAAGTATATAATTTGAACTAATAAGCCAGTCTATGTGGAAACAGTGAACGTTGTGCCTATATGTATTATTTATTATTTATAAATAAACGTTTGAACTCAATGTGGAGGGTAAATACTGAAGTCTATATTATTTTATTAAATCAATTTATACAGTCATGTCTTCTCTACTGGGCCAAAACAAACGGCATTTACCTCTTAAACTATTTGTATTTGTTCTGAAAACTTCCTCGAACATTCAAAATTCAATTTGCTTGCACACATTCAGAACGAAAAGCTCTTAAACTATCCCTTCTATGCCAAAATAAACCATATTAGATTTCTTTAGCTAATCCAACATCGACTTATACTGAAGCGATATTAATATTTGTTTAAAGAAATTTGTACCTCCATATTTGAGCCATACCTTTTAAAATTATAGTTAATACTCTTTTGTTAAAAAGTACTTTACAAATTCGTTATTCCTCATGAGAAATTGACGATGTTTTTAAAACTAGGTCTTTACATTGGTGAGTACCTTACACAAAGTTATAGTCATTACAGTTTTTACTAAAAATACAAAATAAGGGCTAGACAGGAAACGGAACTTTTTATTGTAAATGATAGGTATCCACATGTTTTAAACACCTTGCAAACTCTCTGTACTTGACAAAAGACATTCAATCTGAATTACTAATATTGTTAAATATACATAATTAAACACTGCAGATATGTGTCGCCTGTGGAAAGAGATAATTCAACTCATCCAGGCGAAAAGGATTTGTATTTAAACAACAAGAATAACACATCGTTATCAGATTTGTACAACATCACCAATGAGGAGGATAGTTTAAATGGATTAGTGGATGAAGGAGAACGTGAGCATGACAGGTAAAATCATTCTAGAAATTCTATTTGTCATATCCAATCCATAATACTGTGTGCAAAAATAAATGAAAGGGTTAGATATCCCAGCTTTTAACAACTTTTTTGCCCTCTCATGTTGAGGGAACCTGGATGATCATATCTTTGCAATGGTAAATTGTCCACATTTAGGAACATTTATCTCAGAATTTAAGGATTATAGCAGCTTAATTTTTATTTTTTTTTATAAAGATCGTATTAAATTTGATATTTTTTTTTTTTGAAAGGCTCCTAGTTGTTTGCGGGTATGAGATAAAACATTACATCAAAATTAAAATTAAAATTTTTAAGTGCTTCATAAAATATGTTTTTTTACAACAAAATTATTTTGATTTCTCTTAAATTTTAAGTTGAGTATAGCGGCAGAATGGTAGCCTATAGTTAGGATTTATTTTGCAAAGAAGCTACGCAATAAATACATGCATTGTTATTTACTGTTTATAAATTTAAATCAAAGCATTTTTTATTTGAAAGCTCTTGCTTACAGCGGCATATTCCGATGTATGGATCGTATTTAATTTACAAAAAGGATTCACATTAAGTAAAAAGCTTTTTATGCACAGTTTCATTGACATAATATGTAAACCTTTTTTAATAATGTCATCCAGAATGTTTTGTTAAAGGAATCCAATTAAAACTATTTAATGTAATATAAATAAATATTTTATACTTTTTCTGACATATATATTAGACCTACTAGCTGACCCGTACGGCGTTGCCCGTGGTGGTTGGTATTTTCAATCTTTTTAACATAATTGTATTCTTTTTAAGTGTTCAGTCAGTGAGTGTAATTTGGCCTATATATATATATATATATATATCTTAAATAATATAAGCACTATTGTCATAATAATAAAAGATCTGAAATTATGATTTTAGTAACTTTGATCCCCCCAAACCCCTCCTAAAATTTCGAAATTTTTCATACCCTTTCTTAGTGAGCACCTATGGCCCTAAAGGAAGCTACACACCAAATTTCATTCTAATCTGTTCGGTAATTTTGGAGAAATCGTGATGTAGTAATTTTTCCCCCCCCCCCCCCAAACTCCCCTAAAATTTACAATTTTTTAAAACCCTTTTTTAGTGAACACTTATGGCCCTAGAGGAAGCTACACACCAAATTTCATTCCAATCCGTTCGGTAATTTTGAAGAAATCGTTTTTTAATAACTTTGATCCCCCCAAACAACCCTAAAATTTCGAATTTTTTCAAACCCTTTCTTAGTGAGCACCTATGGCCCTAGAGGAAGCTACATACCAAATTTAATTTCAATCCGTTTGGTAGTTTTTGAGAAATCGTGATGAGTGAGTCAGTGAATGAGTGAGTGGTATTTCGCTTTTATACAGGTGTCCCCGAACTCTCTGGACTCCTTTTGTGGATATATGTACCTGCGATCCAGACAAACATATTTCACAATATAAAAATCAGCTCAGAAAGTGCTCGAAACATTATGCAAATAACTTATTAGTTTAACTCATTATAACTTTAAAATATTTTGTTTCTAGAGTCATTCTGGGTATTGTTGACAACTACTAATAAATAAATTTTCCCTTTTTTTGTCAATATCCCTGTAATCCTTTGAGCTACAGACAAAATAAAAAACCTATTGTGTTTGCAATTAAAAAAGTAAACTTGTTTGTCTCTTGTAAATTTTTTGTAAAGTTAGCAGTTTTTGAGATATTTGATATTAAATATTAAAAATAACCGCCATTTTGAAAACATTTAAAATAATGTTCTAATTCTTTGTACAGTGATAAAAGATTACGCAATAAATATGTATACAAAGTTTGAGCTCAATATCTTTTCTATTCCCAAAACTATTAAGTATTTTATAAAAAACACATACAGACAGACGAAAAAATAAGCACCGTAGACCCATGTTTATATTGTGAAATATGTTTGTCTGGTTCCCAGGAACATATATCCACAAAAGGGGTCCAGAGAGTTCGGGGACACCCTGTATATATAGATTTTTGTAGTGAACACTTCTTTAGGCGCGTTGGACACTTTTTAGCATTGAGACAAATGATTGAACTCGCATCACCGACATCGTCACCGTCATCCCACGGACACACTTTATTTAAGGCTCCATCACATCTCAGCAATTATTAAAGGTTTCGTCGCATCTCCGTAAATATTTAAGGCTACGTCGCATCTCCGCAATTATTTAAGGCCATGCCGCATTTCCGCAATTATTTAAGACTATCTTATCTCCACAATTATTTAAGGCTCCGTTGCATATCCACACTTTAATTAAGGCTCCATCGCATCTCCGCAAATATTTAAGGTTACACCGCATCTCCGCAATTATTTAAGACTCTATCTTATCTCCACAATTATTATGGCTCCATTACAACATTAATACATTGATTTAAAAAAATACTTCATAATAACCTGAAAATAAAGTTGACTTTATGAAAGTAAAAAGTTTTCACTTCTGACGGCAGTATCACGACTCTCTGTTATTTTTGCACTATTGTGTTGACAATATTTACTTATAAATCATATGTCAAAGATATTTTTGATATTAACTTTAGGTATATATGCATGGCAATACATGAACCTGAATTATTAATTTACTAAAAATCACAGTATTTATTCTTATAATATAGTGTTAAAAGTTTACAAATATGCAAAGTTGCAAATAATATATCACCCCAAATTAAAGAACTATTCGTATTCAGTGATGCATGTCCGGGACAAAACCGCAACCACACTGTCATTAGGTTTATAATGAGCCTATCTGTTTCTTGTAAATTCAAAAACATTAATGTATATTTTCCTGTTCGCGGACACAGCTTCCTCCCATGTGACCGCGACTTTGGAACCATAAAACGAGTAATTCTTCACCATGACAGAATATATTCACCTGAACAGTATAATGATTTAATACTTTCAGCAAAGAAGAAACAGCCTTTGTTTCAAGTCAAACATTTAAAAACTGAAGAAATCACAGACTTTAAAAACTGGTGGCCAACATTTTTTAAGAAAACTGCAAAAAGTTTAGGCACACAAAAAGAAGATTTCAAAATTAGCAAATTCAAACATTTTCTTTTTAAAGAGGAAGAAAAAGGCTTTGTTTATGCACGTGAGTTCATCGATGGCATCAACTTTAATGTGTTCAAACTTTTTAAAGGGGGAGTCTTAGATTTACCTACACAAAATGCTTACACAGGACGAGTTCCTATAAAGGTGCAAAAGCTTCAAGATATTTCAAAAATAATCCATTACATACCTGATCAATACAAACATTTTAACTTGGCCTACTACAAACGCCAGAGAAGAGGATGACAACAGTGAATAGACCTTATCTTACCTTTCAACACAAGACTACTGAAATTTTATTTCTGTAATAAGAAAAAATAGTAACTTTATGAACTTTTTTTTAATTTAGCGTTTTTAACGTTTCTCTTTGTAATTCAATAAAATAATAAATAGTGGAATTTTATTTGTTTAGTAAGAAAAAATAGTAACTTGTATGACTTTTTTAAAAAAAAATATGGCTTTAGTAATGTTTCTATTTGTGGTAAAATAAAATAATAAATAGTGAAATTTTATTGGTTTAATTAAAAAAAATTTAACTTTGAATAAAAAATGGCATTTTATGATGTTTCTTTTTGTGATTCAATAAAGTAATATAAATATATTCATTTTATTAACACAATTTCATGAGTTTTAATTAAATATATGTTGTCAATTTGTGTTCAGATCAAAAAGGAAAACATTCCACACAAATTATTTAAATTTTATGTATAATTATGCAAATATTTTAAACTTTTGATAACACAAAAAGGTAGTCTTGAGGTTAATGAATAACTTTGTAATTGTAAATATTCGAGTAAAATTATTATTTCTCAAGCTATACAGTTTTTTTTTTAGTTTTCCAAAAACTTGGATGTTTGGAATGTTTTCCTTCTTAATCTGACCAATTCAATTGTTTCAAAAGATACCCTACACTTTAGTTAACAACACCCTCTAACACACTCACTAATCAATTACTATTCAGAAAAGATAAGTTGTAATAATGAATGCAAGGTAAATTCATTTGACGCATTAGGCCAAAATTTCACAACCAAGTTTTACTCATATACTATATCCAGTAACACATCGTAATTTGCAGATACTTACTGGTTTGATATTTATCTATAGACCAAGCATAATTATATAACCTATCTATGTTCAAACAGTTCAAATTTGCCGAACGATGCGCCAAGTAAAACTAAACGAATTACAATAGTTGACAATATCAGTCCAGTGTATTTCATAAAAAAAAACAAACAACAAAATATCTCAAATTATATTTCAACTTATAATACCGTTTACTTTTACTTAAAAATCAGGGCGAACGTTTACATTAGAAAACCTAGCCATATTGAGGCAGAAGTGGCAAAGTATTCTCAAGAAAATGCTCTATAGGCCTACGTAATTTTAATGTTCAATTCTATTTCTAAAAGTATGAAATAAATGAAAACAGAAAATATAATTTACAAAATTAAATGTAATTAATTATAAACAGAAAATAAATACTGAATTTAAACTCAATTCTCATCTTGTTTAACTCAGGATATATGAGTATTAGACGGATCTTTTCCATGATAACGGACTGCGCATGCGAACGTAAATAAATACGATTGCCGGACTCCTCTACTCCTACAACTTAACATCACGTAATAAAATCTATACAGGGTGTATCAGAGCAGGTGGCCGGCTTGTACTGTCCGCAAGGCACGAGATGGTCCCTGGGTCATTGCCTAGATTTAGTTTGAAGGCGCTTGTAGTTATGTGCCACGACCTAGTACAAAGCCGCCGTGAATGTCCGCAGCATCGTTATTCGACAAATGTTATTTAAAATCGAACGTGGCATCGAGGTACAAAACAGGAATTCTGCAGTGTTTTAAAAAATATATATATAAAAATAACATAATTAGTAGCAATTATTGGAAATATGTATGCAATTACTGCTGTGAAAGAACAATAATAATATATATTCGAATTGCGAATCACTCAGAACCATATTATTAAAATTATTCTAAAGAAAAATAGAAGAGAAACTTCCTTTCCATTGTTTAAGTATTTACATATATTACCAGTACAACACCTTTTCATTTTTAAAGTACTCAGGTTATTTTACACAAGAAGTGGAAATTCGGGAACAATCAACCTTGTTTATAGCACAAGAAGTTTAAGTCGTATAACTTTTCGTACACCTAAAGTCAACAAATCTCTATTTAGACAAGCTTATGAATACGTTGAGCCAAAGTATTTTAATCAGTTGCCTGTTGAACTAAAAAACAGCTCTAATTGTAAATTATTTTTTAAAAGATTAAAAATGTTGTTATTTTCTAAGGAGAGTGTTAGTTTTTTAGATAACATTGTTAAATAGACGTTAACTTAGGAACTGTAGTTAATATAATTATGTTAAAATGTGCTAGATCATAACAAGTGTGTTTCAGTATAAATTATAGTAAATTTGTAGTTCTTATCATTGTACTGTTACAATGTGATGTGAAGGATTGATTCACCCAAGACGGCACAGAGAGCGAAGGACTTTGAACTGAAGATAAGGACTGGACTCTATTATCTTTGTTTGTATCTTATCGCGCTGCCACGACTTACTTGCAATATGTGGCAGTGTCAGTTCCGAATTTTGTTTTTGTTGTTAATTTTTAAATGATTGTGGAATAAATCTCATTATCTCATATACTGCTCGTATGTACGTTTACTTAATTATTATACTAATTGGATTTTAATAGATGAACAGAATAACAGCTTAAAAGTTATTATAATTCCGATTAGTAGTGTTGAAATAATATTAATAATATGTTTTTAAAAAACACGGTAAGAGTTTGGCATAGTATAATATTTTTGGATTTATAAGTTTAAAAACGATAGAAGATTAAATTATTAATGAACAGTGTAATTATATTCCTTACAAATAACAATAAAAGAAAACATCAAGTAATCAGATTTATAATAAATATGACTAGCTGACCAGTGCGAAGCATTCGCATTCTAACTTACTTAAATCCCACTTAATTAAAGTACACACCATATAGCTGGGTGTTATCATCAGTGTGGCCAACTCCAGGAAAATATCCCTACAACTTACTTGATCTTACAACATCTGATCTGTTACATTCGGATTCTTTATTTATTTATTTTTTCGTATAATTGTATTTTGTATATTTTTCCGGTGTAGCGGTTAAGGAAAGCTTTAAAATGATGCCTCATTCATGTAATTTGATGATGTATTAAGGAAGTTATGGCGTACCGACAAAAAAATTGCCTTGAGAAATAATATATGTGATTATAAATTAACTTTAATTAATATAACTCATTTATTATACAACAACTGTATAAACTTATAAACTTCCTGCATAAATTTATATTCGTACAAAATATTTTACAGTAACTTAAATTTGGTTAATATTATTGTACTTTATAGCTTTTTGATTTTTAGAACCTCCTTTACTGTATATTTTTTAAACTTAATTTACTCAATTTATTTATATGTAGTATTATATTTAAAACGTCTGTAGGCTACTAGGTACACATTTTTCATTTACTGTATTGTTTGTGCTGATTTTGTTGTGAATTTAATCAATAGAACTAATTTGAAAAAAAATCGGCTGATTTAATTACTAAAATCCATTTTAACATAAGCCTACATGATCAGTATCAATACTAAGCTATATGATGTTATATTTTCCGCTATCGCGTCATAGTCCCCGTTACTCGCCTTTGCGCCTGCTAAAAACGTGATACCGCTTGAGGACATGGCTGTTTACGGGCAGCTCCAGGGACCATCTCGTGCATCGCTGACTAGTATAGCTCTGAAACGAGTGTACTTAGACATTTAGTTTAAACTGATAACCCCCTATTTCGACCCCAAGGAATTCAGGAAAAATGTTTTCAACCCTCTAAAATGCACCAAAAGGGTATTTTTGGGGGTGGGGGTCGGTTTCTGGGAAATTTTCAAATGTAAAGGTAGTTCGTGTTGTACCTCATTTTAAAGGTATCGGTACACTGATCATTAAAAAAATTTGCATTTATCCTGCACCGTCAATACAGGGTGGCCCGAAACTATAATATATTATAGTTTTTCTCTTTTAAAAATCCGGGTTTTAGTTGTCAAAATTAAATCATATCAACATTTAAGCTAACATAAAATAATACTGTAATAACATTTGTAACAAAGAAATATGAAAAAAATTAATAATAATACCACAATAGCGATGGAAGTGCCCCCACTTTTAAAGGAATGAAGAATTTGACTGATAACGAAAAGATAAGGATCATTGAACTAGATGCTCATTCATGAGTATTCCTGGTGTATTGTTCAAACTTGAGTCATTTTTTAATCTACATTTACTGCACCCAGTCAAAGTCTATTAAAGGTTCAGTGCAGGTTTTGCTGTTGCATAGGCAGTTTGTTTTGACAATGGTTCTGTGTTAGTGGAGTTTGGTATCTTTGTGCAGTGTCAACATGGCGTACACAAATAATGAAGTTTTTGACATGCTTATGATTTTGGGGAAGTGTTACCAAAACTTTACGGCTGCTGCTGCGCTTTATGCTAATAGGTATCCAGAGAGGCAACATCCAATGTCTAGGTAGGCAATTAGAAGACTGACAGACCTTGTGCGCGAGACGGGACATGTGCAGCCTAAACCTGGCCCCAAAAACCAAGAAATTGCTAAACCAGTGAGAGATGAGAGGTGTTGCGTAATTAAAAGTTTTAAAGTTTGTGAGACCTTTATATTCGAGGGACCAACTTGCTTTATACAAGTACCGTAACCAGATTGAAATGAGAACAATTAATACTTTATTATATTCTTGTCTATATTGAAACTGTAGAATTGTGACTTTACATTTTAATACCTTGGTTGAAGCGAAGTATTGTAGATTTCTGTAGGACGGTGTAGGCCAATGGCGTTGTTCGTAAACGTGCGCACAGGTACCTGGCGAAAACACTCGACACAAATTAATTATAATAAATTGTCACAAATCACACTGTTCACAAATAAAATATCACTGTTCACAGTTTATAAGTACAAACCATAGACAAAGTTCGCTAATTAAGTTTTCGCGATATCTATGGTTTTGCAAAGTTAGTTAACAGCACATGAGTGAATGGCGTATAATTCAGCAATATGAATTATGGATAAATGACAGAAAAAAAGGTATAAAATGGTTTGCGACCAAATACTCGGAGCGTACGATTACCAACGAGAATAATTCGTAGTATCGTAATCACTATTCTATTAGCGGCGTTGTACGAGGTACTTACAGCGTGTATTACCCATGCATAAGATCACGACCGATGTAAAGCGCGTTGCTTGTCCAGTCTCGTGGTTTTTTATCAAGCGTTCTTCGGCTTTGTTAGCCAGAGACCAATCAAAGGTCACCAAAGGTAGCTTTGTTAAACATGCATAAAACTTCTGTTGCTAAGCGGTGAGTTATGCTGATATAATCTTGGTTTGTGGCGGGAATACAAAATAAGTACAGAACAAGAGGACTGCTGATGTTTTGACTGCAGTATAAGTAAATCCTCATTATTCTGTCAGAAGATTGTCTGTGGAATCCGGAATTAGCCCAATGTCTGTATGGAGAATTTTGAAAGAAAATAAATTACACCCATACCGAATGTCAGTCCACCAAGAGTTAGATGAAAACGACTTCCTGAACAGACAAAAATTTTGTATTTGGGCCAGAGAACAGCTCCAAGAAGATCCCTTATTCCCGTAAAGTGTTGTGGTGCGATGAAGTTACTTTTTGAAGTAATGGAGAGGTTAACCGTCACAATATGCGGTATTGGGCACTCGAAAACCCCCATTGGATGAGGGAGGTTGACAACCAACTAAACACTTGGTGTGGAATCATAGGTAATAGAATAATTGGGCCTCATTTCTTCAAAGGTAATTTGAATGGAAATATGTACAATAATTTTGTGTTAGAAATCTTACCTAATTTGCTACAAGTTCCACAAGAAATTATAAATACTATGTGGTTCTTACAAGATGGTGTGCCTGCACACTATGCAATTGCAGTTCGTCAAACTTTGGACCAGCAATTTCCTGGGCGATAACTAGGAAGAGGAGGCCCAACAAACTTTCATCCGATGTCTCCTGATCTAACATGTATGGACTTCTATTTATGGGGAAGACTCAAAGAAATTGTGTACAGAAATCGGCTTACTACAAGAGAAGAAATTCAAGATAGAATAAGAAATGCAGTGGCGTCGATAAACACGGAGGAAGTACTGCGAGCAGTTGATTCCTTTCCAACCCGTGTTGATTTGTGTATGAAACAATATGGACGACAATTTGAACTCCTGTAAGCTGTTCCAGGGAATTAACAGGTGAGCAGTTATTTTTTAAACCTACTTATAACGTACACAAAAACTCAGTAATTCTAAGAAAAACAAGAGAAATGAAAAAAATTTGAATATGAAAAATGTTGATAATTGTAAGGGCTTCAGTTTGATATGTAAGATGCACATTGCACTTTGAAAATTTTGAGATATCGACTTTTTAAACTTCTAAAAGTTGTACATTTTGAAACCTGCTAAAAATGTGAGAAAACCTACCAAAATTAGGTATTGTTTGAAAGGTCACATCTTTGTCAATGTACTTTAAAAATTGTAACTGTTAAAATAATTTTTATATCAGATGTAAAAAGATATGTAAACTTAAGTTTGTATGATGTTTCGGGTCACCCAGTATTGACGGTGCAAGATAAATGAAAAAAATTGTTTTAATGATCAGTGTACCGAGACCTTTGAAATGAGGTACCACACGACCTACCTTTACATTTGAAAATTTTCATAAAACCAACCGCTACCCCCAAAAAATACACTTTTGGGGCAATTTAGAGGGTTGAAAACATTTTTCCTGAATTCCTTGGGGTCGAAATAGGGGGTTTAAACTAAATGTCTAAGTATTCTCGTTTCAATGCTAAACAAGTCGGCCACCCGCTCTGATACACCCTGTATATATAAAGCTGAAATACCACTGACTCACTCACTCATCCCATTATCTCGAAAACTATACCTCCTAGGAATGTGAAATTTGGTACACATATTGCTTATAGGCCCTAGAGGCACAGTAAGAAAGGATTTTCAAATATTTCTCGTTTAAGGGTTAAAACAACCCCTAAAACCATAAACATTATTTGTTTTATATCTTAAAAACCATTTGGCCTAGGAACATAGAATTTGGTACACATATTTTCACTAAGAAATATATTTTTAATATTTAGAGTTTAAGGGTTGAAACAACCCCTAAAACCATAAATATTGTTTGTTTTATATCTCAAAATAATACGGCCTAGAAACGAGGAATTTGGTACAAATTGCTCATAGGTGCTAGAGGCGCAATAAGAAAGGATTTTGAAATATTTCGCGTTTATGGGTTGAAACAACCCCTAAAACCATAAATATTGTTTATTTTATATCTCAAAACCATACGGCCTAGAAACGTGGAATTTGGTACAAATTGCTCATAGGTGCTAGAGACGCAATAAGAAAGAATTTTGAAATATTTTGAGTTTAAGGTTTGAACAACCCCTAAAACCATAAATATTAATTGTTATTCTTTCCTTAAAGTTAGAGATCTGAAATTTGGCATTTATTAATTTTAAGGAAATATTTAAATGCGTAAAGCTAATCAAATCTATCACGATTGTTATACTTTCTTTAGCCAAATAGCTGAAATTGTGTACATTTATTTCTTACAAGATACACATAAAAATTAAACCAGTTTTACATTTCGTTACGTAATGCTAGAGGTGAAAATGTTATAACAACCCATACAAACAATAAATATGCTTTTATATACCTTCCTTAAAGCTAGAGATCTGATAATTTGTAAATTTATTTATTACAGGATACATAGAAAAAATTAACCAGTTTTACATTTTGTCACGTTCTGCTAAGAGGCGAAAATGTAGTACCTACCCTTAAAACTATAAATAATAATTGAATACCGCCTAGGAACGTGAAATTTGGTACACATATTGCTCACAGGTACTAGAGGCGCACTAAGAAAGGATTTTAAAATATGGCCTTAAAGAATTGAAACAACCCCTAAAACTATACATATATTTTTTTTCTTCCCTTAAAGCTAGAAAGCTGAAATTTTGTACATTTATTTCTTAAAATCACATATAAAATAAATCGTAAACCAGTTTTACTTTTTGTAACGTTCTGCTAAGGGGTGGAAATGTAGTAACAACCCCTAAAACAATTCATATAAATTTTTATACTTTTCTGAAAGCTAGATAGCTGAAATTTTGTACATAAATTTCTGACAAGATGCGTATAAAATAAACCAGTTTTACACTTTGTAACTGCTAAGGGATTGAAAAGTAGTAATAGCCCCTAAAACTATAAATATTAATTGAATAACGTTGAGGAACCTGAAATTTGGTACACGTATAGGCACTAGAGACGCACTGAGAAATAATTTTAAAATATGTGGCCTTTGGGTTGAAACAACTATTAGAAAAAAACATGATGTTTCTTATACTTTCCTTAAAGCTAGAAAGCTGAAAATGTGTATATTTATTTCTTGAAAAACACATAAAAAGTAAACCAGTTTTACATTTTGTTACGTGCTGTTAAGGGGTGAAAATGTGATAAGAACCCCTAAAACTTATAAATATTAATTGTATTTTTTCCTTAAAGCTAGAGATCTGAAATTTGGCATTTATTAATTTTAAGGGAATATTTAAATGCTTAAAGTTGATCAAATCCATCCGGATCTTTGCATGCGCATATTAAAGTCGTATCTGTTCGATCTGTAACATCCAGCTAAGACTGTGTTTACCAGTCTTTAGATTTAGCGGTTGAGAAAGAAGACGCTCTTCACTCTAAATTCTTTATTTTTGATTGATTTAAATTATTCAGAAAACATACCTTGACGAAGACGATTGACGGGCAGCCAATGAACAAAACATACCAAACTAATTGAAAATACATGTAATAATTCACTTTTGTGAAATAAAAGATGAAAGAAAATGAGGGAGAAATATTACAAATATGTAACATAGTGACGGTATTCAGCTAGTACATGTATAACATAAAGGTGCGTACATACCTACAAGCTGCGCTGCCACTCGTGTGCATCAAATTTGTCATTTTTGTACGGGGCGTGAGCGACGCTCGCAGCAAACCATCTGATGACGGTTTTTAAACGAACACTTTGAATGATCACCGTTCATATTTGGACGGTAGAGTGAAAGATTTGTCTTGTTTAGTGCGCATGTAATTATTGATTTTCCAGATATTAATTGTCCAATGATTAAATATGGATTGTTCTGAAGCGAATTTATTGAAATGAATAGATTACTACAAAAACCAAATCATTCTTTAGGATCCTCTGCATAAAGATTATTTTAAAAAAATATGAAAGCCGATGCTTGGCGAGACATATCCGCGAAAATGGATTTATCTGCTGGATAATGGTAAAAATAAAAGAATATCTTTGCTGTCTTCTTACCAACGGGAGAAGAGCAAGTTGAAAAGCAGCCTGTGAACAGGAAAAGGAAAGTGTGAATAAAATAAAATATGTAAATCTCTTTTAATTATTAAATTATTTAACCCTGGTAGTGGCAGAACTGGCCTTGTCAATTCGCCCTGATATTTTTTAAGTTTTGCAAGCATTCTTTTTCCAAAAATTCACCAAATGTAGAAATTATGTCCCAATCCAAAATTTTTCTGTAGCTTTTTTATAGAAAAAGGTCCAAAGAGTTCATATATGCAACTACAAAATTTATTGATGTAAAATTTTAAAAGTTATTTGCAGCTCAGGATGCAAAACATTTCCATTAACGGAACAAAATCCAACTTTAGACCTACATAAAACGAAGTAGACATGTTTTGTATTTTTTTTCATATTCAAAAGTTTTGTAATTCAGTTATAAACAGAAGTGTATAAAAATACATACCGATTTCCAAAAAATATGAAAACACCAGTTTAAAATCATGTGCCTACTACAAGACTGCTAACAGTTAGGAGTGTTCTGATGAAGTGGTTCAAGTTTAAGTAAATGCATCCCTCTTCTAAAATTTACTTAATTTAAACATTATTTTGATTGCTATTAGGCCTACTTATTTCTTAATGAAATAGAATGTAAAGTATCTGACAGTAAGAATTTTCTCAAATTGTAGTAAGGATTGTATTGTAGCTAAAATGTATAAATAAATATTTGTTTGGCAAAAAATATAAATGTTTATGATTAAAAAAAACCCATACTGATTGAAATTAAATTCTAACCAACAAGATTTTTAATACTATACGAAATACTAAAAAATCTATTTTCTTACAGTATATTAAAGATGGAAAACATGTTCAAAGATTCTTTGGTACTAATGTAGTTAATTTCTAGTATTTTCTATGCCTCCATGTATGCGTGGTAAGTGGGAAGTAAGTTTAATCTAATGTATTATAGCGTCGTTTCTCTGATATTTGCATTATTAACTTGCGTTGAGAATATTGTTGAATTTTACTTAAAACTGTGATAGGCCTAAAGTCTTTTCTTTCTTTGTTTTTAGATTGCCTAGGTCAGTTAAGCTGTAGGAAGTATTTTAATTTACCAAA
This sequence comes from Philaenus spumarius, assembly GCA_018207615.1. Taxonomy (NCBI): domain Eukaryota; kingdom Metazoa; phylum Arthropoda; class Insecta; order Hemiptera; family Aphrophoridae; genus Philaenus; species Philaenus spumarius. Next base: position 44,590 of record JAGFPH010007206.1, on the reverse strand, counting down.
ATCTTTTTATTGTTAATATCAGTTAGTTTTATTAAACTAGGAGTCATTAGATAGGGTCCTATATACTACATAGAATAACAACTCATATAATACGTCCTTTTTTTAAATACTATAAATTAATCTTCAAAATAATAAAAGTACATTTAAAAAGAGTTTGTACAAGTTTTACAATTTTTACAATTCTAAACAACTAAGCTAATAGATAAATAATCTTGAGTTGACAATTTTAAGGGTACATTTATATTTTGTATTCGTCTCAATATTAATTAAAATAAAATTAATTTTTTAAACTGGAATGGTCTCTACATTATCACATCACTACATGAATATTGGTACTTCGTCAGTAATTGAAGGGAAATCGATCTATACACCATAGAAGGCCTGCTCAGAAAGGGGACCATTGTGCAATGTTGCAGATTGTTGACCGAGCGTAAGCGAGGTCTCCGTTTTAACTCGACCGTTCGGCATTTCGTCTGTGTGTCTGTCTCACGATTACGGCCAAACGCCTTGACCGATTTTGATGATTTTTTGCATGACTGTTCCTTATTCCTAGGCAGAGCCATGTATATATACGGTTTTTTTTCCATTTTTCATTTTTAAATCCTTAAATAAAATAAAAATGGCGGCCGGACCGTTACTCTCAGTGTAAGCTTTTTTCCAAAGCCAGTTTGTGGCTTAACCGTAAGTCGTATTTAAAAACTAATAACATTTTGTTAGTAGCCAATTAAATTTTAAACAAAACTGTATTCTTAATTTTTTTCCGTAACTCTAACGGTAAGCTCACAAAATGGCCGTAAACTTCGAATTTGTTAAAAATCGTTCAAGTTTTTGTATTTCAACCATGTTTTTATACGTTTATTCTAAACCAATTCAAAAGTGTTCCATAGCTTTTTTGTAGATAAAGGTTTAAATAATTCATATTTGCCAGTAAAAAGATTATTGAAGTAAAATTAAGAAATTTATTAGCTCAAGAAACAATCACGTTCAGTAACGAAAGGAAAATGTTTAACTTTAGGCTTACATAAAAAGTAGTAAAAATTATTGTAATTTTTTTTCATAAATGTAAAAAAGTTTCGTAAATAGAATTGTATAGAAATATTTATCAATTTCAAATTTATTATTTTGAAAACACCAGTTTTTATGTTCCTACTACAAGACTGCTAACAAAACTAGGCCTGTTTTGAATAGTAATTTAGGAATATATCATTTGCCCAAAAATGACATATTATTATAAGAAAGTGTAGAGGATAAATCAAGGAATTGAACTGTATACCAGTAAATTTTCATTGTAAATTTCATAAAAGTATTTGACTTAGCTTTACTTGAATTACAAAATGAGATGAAACAAATGAAACCTCGCGGCGATAAAGGACATACAAAAAATGACCGTAGGACACCGTGGGAAGTGTTGGTACATGGGTTGAGATCACTATCACGACGTTTTAACATCGTTTGTTTTCATTATTTCTAATATTGGAATATGATATGGAACTTATGTTAACTTATGATACATTGTTAATTTTGAGTTATTTAATTAAGTATGTAAATATTTAATTGTATGTTGTCCCTCTATAACGCGATATTTTTAGCTATCTTACGCATTATTAACCAAAAGAAAACACAATGCCTCTAAAAGAAAATCTTTAGCAGTTAAAGCTCAAGAAAATAAATAAAAAAGGGAACTAGAAATCCCGGGAATCGCGGGAATTGTAAATAATGTTTCACTGGCTAAACCTTGTGCTTACTTCCACTGGCACACTATTTTTAACCTAAGCTCAAAACCACATTTGTTATTTCAACGAGCGAGGTCTACTGTTCACAGAACTACTAGTATCTTATAAGATATGAGCTGTATCATATCTATTAAATAAGCCTATGCGAAATGTGTATAGTTTAATATTTTTTTTAAAAGCTGCGACGTTACGTGTAGTAATAATAAAGCTACATATTGAACACGTAAGATGTAATGTAATCAAGTGTTACTACGTCTTGAAATTATACCTGTAATTTGCATTACTATTTATTGACCGAGCGTAGCGAGGTCTCCGTTTTAACTCGACCGTTCGGCATTTCGTCTATGTGTCTGAATGTCTGTGTGTCTGTCTCACCATTACGGCCAAACGCCTTGACCAATTTTGATGATTTTTTGCATGAATGTTCCTTATTCCTAGGCCGAGCCATGTATATATAAGGTTTCTTCCTAAATAAAATAAAAATGGCGGCCGCACCGTTTCTCTCAGTGTAAGCTTTTTTCCAAAGCCAGTTTGTGGCTTAACCGTAAGTCGAATTTAAAAACTAATGACATTTTGCCAATAGCAAATTTGATTTTCAACAAAATTGTATCCTTGATTTGTTTCCGTATCTCTAACGGTAAGCTCACAAAATGGCCGTAAAATTCAAATTTGTTTAAAATCATCCAAGTTTTTGTATTTTAACCATGTTTTTATACGATTATTCTAAACCAATTCAAAAGTGTTGCATTGCTTTTTTGTAGATAAAGGTTCAAAGAATTCATATATGTCAGTAAAAAATGATTGAAAACCCTGGAACTGGCAGAAGGTCATGCATAACCCTCTCTCAGGCGCAGAACGCAACAATTTCGAACATTTGCAAAAATTTGCATATATTTGCATAATCGATAATTTAACCCACTTAGAATCATCCAATCTCAATAAAACTGGCACCATTGGAAAGGAAATGAAACTTAAATTTTTGTCTTTACAACTTTTTCGTAAAACGTATATTTACATACGTAATCATCGTTTTAAAATATGCACATCGGTCTACAGCTCTTTCCGTGCGCGAATTTGCATACAATTGTACTGTTATTTCTCACTTCTTCAACGTTTAAGACCGTCTACACTAATATTTCTTTAGCAATTATAACGATACCATTGGATTCGTCAAGATTTTATCTTTCTGTTGGTGTCTTCCAATCAGATGTCACTATAAAAATAGTATTTTTTCCAAGAATTACTGTAAACCCTTGCGGTTAAGCAGTTTTTCAACCAATGAAACAGCCCATTTGTCAACCGATATTGGGAAGACACTGCCTTATGTTTTGACAGATTTCTTTACACCATTTTGCACAGCAAAGTCTGAAGTTTGTAACGGTGGGAAGTAATCCAGAAATAACCGGTTTTTTGTCTGTCTAGACGGCAGTTGAAATGTACGTTCTAGTGAGAAACTCTAGCGCGTGGGTTCCCACGTTATTCAAGCGGCTTTTCATTAGATTGATGTCCTTTTATTATTAAAATAAATATAACTCAAACACTTTGGTGAACTAAGGAAAGACAAGTATACCGTTCTTTTCTTTGATGTATCCTCTACACTTTGTTATAATAATATTTCATTTTTGGGCAAAGCATATATTAGTAAATGACGTTACAATCTAGGCCTAGGTTAGTTACCAGTCGTGTACTTGAAACATAAAAACTGTTTTTTTCAAAATAAAAAATTTGTAATTGATAAATGTATTTATACAGTTCTATTTAGAACTAAATTACAAAACTTTTTTACGCTTACAATAAAAATACAAAAAAAATGTTTACTACTTGTTATGTAGGCCTAAAGTTAAACTTTTTCCTTTCGTTACTGAAAATTTTTTTGTGTCTTGAGCTAATAACTTTTATAATTTCAAAATAAACTAATTTTTAGTGGCATATTTGAATTTTATGAAGTTTCTTCTACAAAAAAGCTATTGAACACTTTTGGATTGGGGATCATTTACTATTTTTAGCGAATTTTTAAAAATAAGCTTGCAAAACGCTAAAAAAGGGCTGGCCAATTTTAGCTTTAACCGTGCCAGTTCTAGGGGGAAGAACTGAATAACTTTTTTTCAAAGTTATTACATCAAGAAACATTTATTAGTTATTAGCATGTTCAGTAACGAAAGGAAAAAGTTCAACTTTAGGCCTACAAAAAAAGTAGTAAAAATTATTGTAATTTTTTTCATAAATGTAAAAACGTTTCGTAATTTAGTTCTAAATAGAATTGTATAAAAATATTTATCAATTTCAAATTTCTTATTTTGAAAACAACAGTTTTTATGTTTTTATTACAACAAAACTAGGCCTGTTTTAAATAGTAATTTAGGAATATATCCTTTACAAAAAATGGCATATAATAATAAGAAAGTGTATTGGGTAAGAAAGTGTAGAGAATAAATCAAAGAATTAAACTGAATACTTGTAAATTTCATAAAAGTATTTGACTTAGCTTTACTTGAATTATAAAATGAGATAAAACAATTGAAACCGCTCGGCGAAAAAGGACATACAAAAAATGACCGTTGGACACCGTGGGAAGTGTTGATACATGGGTTGAGAATAAAGTTGAGATCACTATCACGACGTTTTAACATCGTTTGTTTTCATTATTTCTAATATTGGAATATGATATGGAAGTTATGGAACTGTAAATACATTGTTAAGTTTTAGTTATTTAAGTATGTAAATATTTAATTATATGTTTTCCCTCTATAACTTGATATTTTTAGCTATCTTACGCATTATTAACCTAAATAAAACACAGTGCCTCTAAAAGAAAATCTTTAGCAGTTAAAGCTCAAGAAAAGAAAAAAAACGAGAACTAGAAATTCCGGAATCGCGGGAATTGTAAAATAATGTTTCGCTGGCTAAACCTCGTGCTTACTTCCTTACTGGCACACTATTTTTAACCTAAGCTCAAAACCACATTTGTTATTTTAACGAGCGAGGTCTACTGTTCACTAGTTATAAATGGTAATACAAATATCCAAGGGTATTTATGGAGGATATAAGCCTTTATAAATCAAGGACTGACCTATATTAGGTAAAATTTGTATTTCAACCTTTTATAAAATTGTTTTGTTACAGTAAATTTATATTTATTATCATAGGTTGCTGTACTAAAGTTTTCTAAATTAGATGTTGAACTGATATATATTACAATTATATAGTTAATACTAGCATAATACAATACAACAATAGCATATTAAGGCCCTACAGCAGATGTTAATAGAATGAGATGTTGGTTAGCAAGTCAACTTTTCTTCCTTACCTTGAATCTATTGTTCATCAGTGATATTAGAACGCCCGACTAAGTAAACTCTATTAATAAAAGTGGTGCTTCTATAAAATGTAATATTAAAACAAAACAGTACTAGCCATTATAATTGTAGACCTATAAAAATGGCCAAAACTAAGAAAAATTATGCAATGTATTACCTTTCCTGCGGGGATTTTACGTTTCTATTTTTAAGACATTCTTTGTATTTATTTTCTGAAACATCATCCGCTATATTTGATTGCATAAATTAAGCATATTATCTTAAATAGCATTGGTTAAGTAAAATGCCCTAGTATATTTATAACTAATCAAATGTTTTTGCTTTGTTCTGCTTTTGCAGTTTTATAGATAAGAGATCTCCCTAAAGTTTTAGAAATTGCCAATGTTGGAAAAAGAATGTCTAAATACTTTCATAAACATTATAAGAAAAGGTTAATTTTACAGCTTAATCAAATGCTGGCAATTTCTTTTACAGAAATGTTTTCCGACTTCAAAAACTAACATTAAATTATTAAGAAATAAAATGACGAGTCTGCCTCATGTCTGATTTAATTTTTATAAGTTCCGAGGTTCGGAAGATATCGCGAAAATTGTGTAAATGGATTTAATCTTTTCAAAAAATACATATCAGGCGTATTAATCATGAAATTATTTTTATTTTGAACATTAGGTGAAAATAATTGCCAGATTCTTGTTCAGCGTCCCAAAAAGCAATAGGAAAACGAGTTTTACGAAAATCGGTAAATAAATGAAGACGTTATTAAAATTTGCAAGTCATCTATTGTGTAGAAGTAAAATATTAAACCAATAAACTGTTGAATGTACTATGCAGTAAAAAATAAACAACCTACCCTCATCTATGAATAGGTAGCAGGTAGAAGGGTAGGCAAGACCGTGGTCGATGACCGGGTGCGGTTAGGAAAGCGACCGCGTGAGACTGGCCGGTTTAAAACTTACAAAACTATCTGAATAACGGAACTTTGTATATAACTTGTATAAAACAGATCAACTATTGCTGGTCTCAGTTACGCTTAGTTGGGTGTATAAGAAATTGTATAAGTTTTTTTGTAATTGGGTCCCTTATTTGTTGGTTTTGAATTGTTGATCTGGGGTTCGAACACGAAAGAGCCACAATAATGTTTATGGAAAACGATCAACCTACCCTGGTTAAAAATAACAGCAAAACCAACAAATGGTTACGCGAGAAATCTATATACATATATATATAACTATATATATATTTTTTAGTCTGCAAAACTACTTTAAATAATTTAATTAAATTTCGTTTTTATGTATTTTGCGTACGAACGTTTTGTTTGAAATGGTCCTAACTTTGAATAAATTCGTCTAAAAGCAAATAAATCTTTAACAATTTAAATTTTGTTCATTTAAAATCCACAGTTAGCTTATGCAAGACTTTCAGTGCTAGTATAATTAAATAGTTAGCTGGTTTTTGCAAAATCTCTTGTTATGAAGGTATGAAGCTGGGTTTACATAATATGCGAGAAAAGTTGAGACATTACTTTGCTTAAGTACTGTCGATTAGTCTAATCACTGAGAAGCAATTTTTACAGCAAGTTGTAAGAAAGTGTCTTGCTGTTGTCCCGATGTGTCCTGACAGTTGAAAGTAAATACGTTTATACCTGATAGTACATTCAAATATTCAACCAATAAAGTTTGTTCGAAAAAATAATAAACGTTTCTTAGTAACTGTAATAAAAAGCACGATTTTCTAATTAATTTTCCAAGTTTATTTAAGAATTATGACAACTAGTTTAAAAATTATCGTAATATAGTTCGAACTGGTACGTAAAATTAGGAGAATACTAGCTGACCCGTGCGAAGCTTCGCATTCTAACTTACTTAAATCCCACTTAATTAAAGTACACACCGTATATTTAGTATTGTATAGTGCGTATTTAGTGCGTCATATAGCAATGTAATGGCGTAATGGCAGCTCTCCAGCTGGATATTGTTATCATCAGTGTTGCCAACGCCAGGAAAATTGTTTTTTTCGTGTAATTGTATTTTGCATATTTTTCCGGTGTAGCGGTTAAGGAAAGCTTTAAAATGATGCCTTATTTGATGATGTATTAAGGAAGTTATGGCGTACCGACAAAAAAATGGCCTTGAGAAATAATATATGTGATTGTGTACTCCTGTTCGCCTGTGTATGTATTAATTTAAGTTAATATACTCAGATTTGCTGAGAGATACTGAGATTTACAAATAATTTAACAGAAAGTTTATGCGTGTAAATAGTTTAAAAAAGGCTATTATTTGATTCAAACATTTTTACCATTTGAATTCACTTTAACATTTTTTTTTATATGGACTACGACTGTGAAGTATGGCACATATCTCCTGAAACATAATGTGTATTTGTAAAGTAAAATGTTTTTTTAACTCGCATCTGTCTTATAGAAATTTAATAAACTTAAATAGTTGCTATAATTTTCTAAGTTTTCAGTTGGTCCTCTCCTTAAACTACTATAATTTCATTTATACTCTACAAAATGTGTGCCCGATAGAAAAAAGTTTGTTACCGCATGTTGGTTGGTATTATTCTAGTAAAGTATAGACTTGAATGTGTTTTTTTTTTTAGATCTACCGAGAATGTGAGATTGATAGATTGGAAAAAGTATCAATGTATTTTCGGAAAAGAAGACGTTATAACGACGGTATACAGCGCCTCTAACGTCTCGTTTACAATGGGAGATGAGTCTGGTACCTACTGTTTATCATTTATGTGCGAGTTCCGAATAAATGGTACACTGGCAGAAGGATGCTGTGTTCACGTGGTCACCGTCAACGCTACGGAATTGGAAAAGTCATTAGTTAAAGACAAACAAATTGCAATTGGGGTAACGCCGGGCATTTTTGTAAAATTTTTTTTAATTGTTACGAATGATCATATTAACTATATTTATAATGTTAAGAACAAGATAAATAATAAAGAGATTGGTGTTCTAGGACCACTGCATTCGAATGAAGAGGTTGACGGAGAACGAAAGGGCATCAGGTAAGAACATTCTAGAAATAAATCTGTAATAGATACAAAACAAATCATACACGGAGAAAAGGAAAAACATTAGGGTGCGTTCCACGGATGAAAACTTCGTATAAATATATGCAATAAAATCCTTTGATCTTTTCTAGCTTCTATTTTATGTTTTGCACAAAAATACATACATCTTTTCATTGGCTAATAAATGCAGGTTTTACATTTTGTATTCTACGTACTATTATAACTTAATGCCCCTATTTCGTAAACAATATCAACTCATTTTCATATTTTGAAAAACAATTTAACGAGAAAAATCTGAAACATATTTTCTTGGTAACACAATTCTTAAAATTTGCATATACGCTATGAATACAAATTCTGCTATTTTGTTTGTAAAGTTGTATTTATTTTAAAATTTTTGAAATAGATAAACTCTTATAAAAACTAGTGTACAGTATATACATACATACATAAGTTCGTACATGAGTAATATAACAGCTGATTTAACCCATCATCTATAATAATTCTTAAACAAAACCCAGCGTAATTATTGGGGTTCTGTTTACAACTTCATTCATTATAATTTCTAGTAAAGTGAATTTTTTTAAATTAGCGTTTTAGAACTAATATAGGCTATAATGCGTTATAAAATTTGCTTTAAGGTTATAAACTGTATATTAATACACCCTTTTATCATTAATATATTCGTTTATACAAATTTAAAGAAGAGATGCTATACGTTTAACTTCGGAAACATTCGTACATCTTCGTATAACATAAACATTATTCCATTACTAATTTCTTTACTATAATATTAATAACTTCTAAATCATTTGATCTATCAATATGATATACAAAGCAACTAAAATATGGTATTTTTATCCTTTTTTATATATAACTAGGGGAGACCCCTGCGTGCTCCGCACGCCAACCCCCAACGTAACCTTCTAAAAACATATGTTATGTTTTATTTATAATAAAGGTGTAGGATTAATAATAACCTCAAAACTAACACGGTAAATAATGTTAAATGTTCAATTTAAATTATTTCTTATGTTTTAAAACAGTTATAATAACGGTTAAAAGAACCTGCAAGGCTCAGGTCTACTCTTTAAAATCCTAACCTAAAAGCTAGAAATACAAAAATAATTGCTTCAAATTTTGAAATCAGCTGTTAATGGAAATATTGGAGCAAAATATGAAGAGCACAAGGCAAAAATGATGATAGTCACATTTTTCTAACTTTTCAGGAGAGCGATTTTTTTACTTCATGCTTTTGTAAATATAAAACTTCCATTATAGATTCCCCACACCATCATTTTTATTGTTCTATATGTATTTGTTTAGCTTATTAGTACAATAAAAACAACTCATTTTAAGTTTATAATAGTTTATTAATTAAAATGTAAAGCGATACACAAAATC
>JAGFPH010007206.1:23812-35099 GCA_018207615.1 Philaenus spumarius | reverse complement strand
GGTTATAGTGTATGTATGCATTATAAAAAGAAGTCAATGTATATTTACTTGTGTTTTGTTTCATGAAGGAAAGTTTAGTAAACAGACAGTAAAACATTAGGTTTTTTTTTCTTTATTATGATGTCAGAATTTATACTAGGCTGTATTAGGTTACAGGGTTATACAGTTTACTAGCTACTGTTAGGCCTACTAGGCCTATTTTTGAAATAAATCTTTGTAAACAGGCAGTAAAACATTACGTTAGTATCTTTAATGTGATGTCTCAATTTGTGCTCTGGCTGTAGGCCTATTTACTTAAAAGCTTTTACATTTATCTACTGTTAGGCCTACTAGGTTATTAGCTAATATTGATATGCCTACCTACACCTATGTTTTCTCAGTGAGGAAGTTCTTCTAAGTACTTCTGAGCTAATGGACTGCAAAACTGCTTCAGGTGTTGCAGGTCTTGGTACTTTCCTGGTTTTAGTTTGATCAGATCTGGAAATACACAAACTTTTGAGCTAGACCTATATAAAAGTGAAATTGTTTATGTTTCTTCATAATATAGTAATCTACTACCTACTTGCATAGCATAATATATTATGAGTAATTTAACAAATAACCTGAAATTTATATTTTTATTATTGTTAGTATAATTGCAAAAATAGTTTCGTCTACTGATAATTTTTCATTATTTTCAAGGTTTCACTATTGATTTCAGTTATTATTCTAGACCTCATGTAGCTCTATAGACTATTGCTATTGAAAAGAAAATTCAGAGTGTAATGTCAGTTTCTCTTACCTTCACGAAAACGAGGTGGTAAACAGAAGGAATTTTCACCAGGGTCTTCTGTCTCTGTTGTAAGTCTGATTAGTTGGTGTTTTGTCAGTATTGGAGACATAACAAAGTAGCCAGTGTAAGATGCTCGATGTTCAACCAATCTACAGTGGTCTTTTGAAAACTTTATTTCACGAATTGGCCTTGTGGCAAATGGGCATTTCTTGTGATAGTAATTTTCCAAATAAACAGTCCATTTTCTAAATAGGTTTAGGTCAGCTTCAACTACAGTAAACGGTGAAGGCTTTATTCTGGCATTTTTTATTTCAGTTATCCAATGTTCTGGCATCTCTGCGGGATATTTTCCGTTTATTAAGGCCATGTCCCTATCACATTCCAGGTATGAATGACCTCGAATAGGGAAGATTATCGTTATGCAGTCTAGTTTTTTTAGTATTTGTACTACATAATGGCAGAATCGGAACATGGTGTAGTTCTTGTTCTGCCCACTACAAGAATCGCAAAATATGTACAGGTTTTTTACACTGGGATTTAGCATGTTGAAGATATAATAGTGCAACATGGATACTACTTCATCAGCACCTTTACCTCCTTCTATTTCTGGATAGGAAAAAAATGTGGCATTCCCTGTAGATAAGCTATGGACATTAAATAAATAAAATGACAATTGGCGTCTATAATAGACATCATTTGTTGTCAGATTAGGCAAACTTAAATTTTTTTGAAAGTCAATGGTAAGTGCCTCGGTATCTTCTCTTTTCCTTGATATTTTTCTAAATTTTCTCTTTGTGTCATAAAACATGTTAGCTTTCCTCAAGTGAATTTCATTTTCAATTTTTTTTGTATTTATACTGTTTAAAATAGTTGCTTTTCCTTGCTCATCATTATTCTGTTCCAGCTGAAGGTTTAAGGCTTTAATTTCAGCTTGAAATCGGTCACAGGCACTGCAGGTGTCGCTTCTGGGGTATCCAAATGAAATATTAAAGTTAGATACGAATATTTTTCTATAATATTCATAGGACACAATCCTAACATTAGGCCTACCTGTCTTATACAATGTGTACATTTTTTTCAAATTTAAAGTGTCAGGAAGGTATGTTTTTTTGGTTTTATCAAAGCTGTAATGGCTTTTACGGCCCTTAAATGATGCAATGTGATCGATGACACTTTGCCTAACTTCATCTGGGGTCCGACAATGCTTGTGATCATACTTTCCTCTCTGATCTGAAGGAGGTTCACCATTTTCTTTCAGGCTCTTCTGAATACTTTGAACCCTTCTCCCAGTTATACCAAAAATAGACAAAAATGCTTTATAGCACACAGGAGTGTCGATAAAAGAATCACCATCCTTTATTCTTACTCTGTAGGTGTAGCTCTTATCATTAAAACTTGATTCGTTTTCAGGTTTCCTTGACCTACGATTTTTTATTTCATTAACATTAATAAGCCCAGCTAAGTATGTGGACTGAGTATCAGTAGAGTCTAACGCATTAAAATGACTTAATAATCTTTTTCTTTCACCTTCCAAAACTCTATCAAAACAACGCAGTCTTTTACATCTACAATCGGGCCCAGTTTCATGAGTACATACCTTAAGTCTTTTCATTACATCTCTTACCCTTCCATGGGATTTTCTCTTCTTTGTGCTAGGTTTAGGAATACTTTCAGATTCTTCATCCACACTTGACACACTTAATTCACTCATTTTAACACAAAGTACTATCAAGAACACAGCTATATGTTGGAACCACAACTTAACCTCAACAGCACAATAAACAACTGAAAGAAAACAGCAGTTCGACCAGCTGATCAAGCAGGTCTTGCCAACCTTTTGTAATGACTCTCATCATATGTGCCGTGAACACAGCTGACATTCATCGTTTTTACCGTGCATAGCAAATCTAAACTGGCTAGTAACTCTGTAACTATCGGCATTATTGCTGTGAACACCCCCCCCTGCAACTTCGGCCGTATGTTAGCTACAACTTCCAACCATAACCTGAAAATGAAAAAAAAATTGACTATCATCGTTTTTGCCGTGTGCTCTTCATATATTATCTGTTAGTTTATTCAATTGGTTGCTATGGTAATAAATGTAAATACATGTGTTGGTTTATCATTCTAGTCCTAACCTAAGAATTTTTACGATTAAATTTATAAATATTGAAATAAAAAAAGGTTTTTATCGAAATGAATCATAGCCTATGTTACTCAGGGATAGTGTAGCTTTTTATTAGTAAAACTATTTTTTCAATCGGTTCAGTAGTGCCAGAGATTACCCCCTACATACAAACAAACAAACAAATAAACAAACAAACAAACAAACTTTACCTCTTTATAATATTAGTATAGAATAGATATAATAATATACTTACAATAAAAACTTTAACAAGTAGGCCTACAGTTTTATAATTCACATTTACCGAGTAAAAATCCCCGTCAGCATGGTTTGGTGGGTCTAAATAAAGTCTGTTGTTTTTAAATGGTATTTTTTTAAATGATGTATCTGGTGTTTATCTAATTAATCAGCCTGTAATTTTTACGGGCGCTTAATTGTAAAGTAATTAAATAAAGTCAAAAGAAAACAAATACAGGTTACATAACTAAACATTTATTAAAAGCAAAATAGGTGTCTAACAATATTTACCTAAAATAAGATTCATCTTTGCCTCTTTTGGAAGCTTAGTTATTCTTTCGCTTAGAGAAAAACAAATTTAAAACGCTTACTAATTTCAGGCATTGCTTGTTATCTAATGAATAACACCCATTAGAAACTTCTTGCATTTCTTAAACACAGTAGCACCTGCTGGAAATTTCAACCATTTTCTTAAAAACAATTAAGTATTTGATTTACCTATAAATTTCTTTAAAACTATGTAAAATTGCATATAAGTTGCTTTTAAAGAAATATAAAAATCTTTTTTAAACAATTTATTATATTCTGGCTAGAATTTAGTTCTAAAAAAAAAATATATATACACAATTATATTTGCTTTTAATGTGATAAAGTTCAGTAGTTAATTGATTACTTTTCAGGAAATCATAATAGTGTTTAATTTTAATTGGTAATATAAATTATAAGACTACTAATAAAATTATATGAATAATAGGGAAATGTTTACTATAGCTTACTACAGTTTAATTAAATAACTACCAAAAAGTCTAATACAAATAGAGAAATTTATAAATCAAATTATAGATATATAACAAAGTTGCAGTTTGTTATACATTATACATATTTTTTCCCGTGGCAAGTCCTCTTTTAATTAGAATGTATGGGTAAAAACAATTATTTTTTAATCAACTTCTAATTGAGCTAAAAACAATCCTAAAATATTACGATATTCAGTACATTCTGAAAAATAAAAATCAATAATAAAAAAATAAAAATGTAAAAATTTTTTTTTCGTGGCAAGTCTCTTTGTTTAGTTGTTTTTAGTTCTTCTTTGCTCTGTTATAGTGAATAGGTTAAATTATTGTCAGAAGTTGTTTAGTTATTTCATAAATTAATGGATTAGTATTTTAACTCTTTGTTTTAATTAGATTAAAATAATAATAAATAATAATAATTTGTTAAAGGAATTAGTTCTGTAGACAGCAACAAAATATATAGGCCTAAAGAATATTTAAATAAAATTAATTTCACTATAGTTAATAAATATTGTGTAGTATAATTAATAAATATTATTCTTATATGTAAGCGTAGTTACATTTAATTTAAAATTAAGCTTATGAATTTTACTGTGTTTATTGAGCATATTTAATAATAATACGAACAGTGTAGAATTTGTTTTAAAAAGTAAACTAGGGGAGACCCCTGCATGCTCTGCACGCCAACCCCGTTGGAACCGTCTATGTTTTTTTTAAATAATAAAAGTGTAGGATTAATAATAACCCCAAAGCTAAGATGATAAATAATGTTGAATGTCAAAATCAACATTATTATTATTTCGTTTATTTCATAACAGTTATAATAAAGATTAAAAGAACCAGTAATGCTTAGGTCTACACTTTAATAAAAACCTAACCTAAAGGTTAGAAATACAAATAATTGCTTCAAAGTTTGAAATCAGCTGTTAATGAAAATATTAAAGCAAACAGCTGGTTACTGTATCAACAATAAACATGTATTTATTATTTAGTATGGTGCTCCCATTGCCGTAAAATATTTAGTATATTTTTTTTTTTTATATATTCAATAGATGCTGCTGTTTTTCAAAAAGTATATAAAAACACGCTTGAATTCGAATGTAATGTTGTGTTAAAATTTGAAAGTAATCGGTGAAGAACTTTCGGATATTTGAGATTTTGAACAAATGAACATTTACATTTTAATTTGTATAGATTAAAGTAGTTCTCAAAGATGGGAGATCGCAGAAAAGCGCCAAGAAATATAGTTAAGTATAGGAATAATACGATTTCAGATTTTGCTCTTTTAAAAAATTTTGCGTTCCGTATACGCAGAAAAATACGGCACGGAATAGACAATTCATGTTTCTCACGATAGGAATTATTTCGAACTCGTTCAAACGAAGCAACGCAACTCAATTTGAATTTTTTGGTGACCCGCAAACGCAAACTAATTACACCACTCGATTGAAAATTTAATTTCAAATATTTTCCTGGCTTATTACATCGACATAGCACTGGTAGTGCTTGAAATGTGTTGGTTTGAACTTGTCATAACATTTTCTAAATTTTGAATTTATATAACTGGAAAACTATACGAGATAGAAGGGTAGTGTAAACGGTGTAAATGTTCTAAATGTTTAGATCTTTTGATTGAAATATCAATCAACCTCGTACTTATATAAGATTTTAAAATAAATAAATAAAACTGAAAAATTTTAGTAAAATTTTAATTTGTATGGCCACGAATTCTAAAAAAAATGTCAATGCTTGATGACATATCTAGAGGTAAAAGACACCCATAAAAAATCACAAAAATCGTTTCATTAGGGATGGGCGATTGGAAATAAGTTTTCGACATACATCTTTTTATATATATATATGCAGATTGCAATACATTTAAAAAATAATATGTTGCACTTTTATGTTATGTCATAATGTAACAAAAACCAATATTTTAACAGGGGTTAAAAAATTGCGAAAGTTGAAATTTGTTTAGTGTACTGTCATTTAGGAACGGATTTTCTGACCTGACGGAACAAATTGCGACACTAACTCACGCAAAAGATCGCAGAATCTGTGCTTACGACTTGCGACAAAAATTAATTGAATCTTAATGTTTAGCCTATTCGACACCATTTACGCGAGATAATTAACTTATCTCTCATATGTTAAAACAATCTTTAGAGGCAATAAGCATGGATTAGCAGATGTCTGAAAATTTTTATTTATAGCACCTTTTCGCAAACCCTTTTCATAAAACAGATGCTAGACATACTCGTACTTACTATTTTAACTACTAGTATTTGACTACAAGCACATTCATTATTATTATTATTCATTAAAATAGAGAAATAATACTTGAAAGTTTTTTGAAACATAGTGTCACAGTGTGAAACATGCTTACGAAACTAGTTAAATCACTTTTCTTAAAGACATTTTATTGCCCCTTGAATAGTGTCACTTAAGCTTGCTATAACTGTGGCTAAATATGTTATTTTTAAGTACCAGTAGGCGAATATGGTATTACAAAATGTTTTTAATTTTTATATTAAAATAGTTAAATAGTATCGATATATATCCTTTATTTTGTTTCCGTTATTTTTCAGACTTGTCAAGGTTTTAGAAGACTACAATTCGTTAACCTCAGAAATGGAATACTGCGTACACAATGAGAAAATTAAAGTATTAGTGGTATACAATGCTACAGACGGAACGTTTACAGAAGTACAGGAAATTAATGGTACACGTCATTTGGTAGCTCCTGGCTTTTACAGAGTAAATACCAACCTGACAATACGAATATGTGTACACATGTTTTCCATCAGCAATGTAGAATTAACAACCAAGTTACTGGAGTTGTCGAAAATACATGAAATACCCTTCAATAGACGTTTTATTACTGCATTGACGCCACGCGTTTTTATAAAATCTCACCTAGATCCGAAAAATAAGCATAATATTTCTGCGTTTGTGAATTTCACTTATACTGATTTTGTAACGGCAATAAAAATTTACAAATTTATAGAAACCTTGCGTTACCAAACCTTATTAATCACTTCTACTATTTCAATACTAGGAAATCTTCTCATATGTGCGGTTATTATTAAGTATAAAACTATGCAAAATTCTCCCAATATGTACGTGTTTAACCTAGCTCTGGCTAACATTGGGATCTTTTCTACTGTGCTGTATCTTAAACTAGTGAATCTGAGAAATCTTGCTAAATGGTAAGTGCAAACTATAATGTTTAACTAAATGAAATGAAATATATGTATTGCTTAAAGTTGTACAATCTCATAGCAGCGAGTTGTCCTTACTTCTATAAAAAAAAGCAGTAAATTACAGTAAACAAAACAAAGCCTTATAATAGTAATTAATAAAAAGCAACAAAAATTAAGTCATACTATAGCAATTACTATACAAACATATAAAAACTATTTTTTTTTGTCAATGGTAAAGTAGTTTGCCAGAATCTCAGTCTGTGTCTCAAAAGAATTGTATTACTTTATCACAGATTGCACCAAATGCCAAGATATTTATTATGTTTCTGAAATATTAGTACTGCCACGTATATACTGCTTTGTAAATTTATATCTGAATAATTTTAAGACTGCAATGCCTAAAAAAAATAATAATATTATCTGAATCAGTTTGACAAAGTGGACAAACTTGTCAAGATTAAATTTTAAGAAATTATTTCTACAGTAAAGTATTTAATTAACAGCGAGACGTTATTGTGCAACAATTCTTTGTTTATTTACGTGTTTTGTAATTTCCAAATATTCTTTACCTCTATAAAAAGTACTGATACCTTTGACTTGAAAAATTCTTTCGAAACTAATGTAGTGAATTTTTTTAAATACAACTTGTTGCGCAATCTAGCTTGTGAACTTGTTTAAAGCTTTTTATGAAATTGGGAAACAAAAATCGAAGCAAAAACTATTTAAAATGTAAACTTACTTTTGAAAGACCCGGTGTATTGAATCGCCCTTTTCACGATTTCATATAAATTTTAAATATCACTAACTGCATCAGTAATACATAAGTAGTTCTCTCTTTTAACATAGGATCCATATACCCATCACCATCCTGACCTTAACAAGTATGGAAGTTAACGTTTGGACTACAGTGGGAATCACGGTTGATCGTTATGTAGCTATTTGCCATCCGTTCCTAGCTAGAACTGTTTCCACCCAAAGCAAAGCTGTTAAAATCAACATCGCTATTTGGATTGTATGCTTTTTTCATTCGTTGTGTTACGTAAGTATGATTTAGTATCAAATTTGTATTTTGTAAATATTTATGTCTGTTTTGGTAGGGCGGTGATTAAAAATTTAGATACAAAGTTTATTTCGGTACGACGCAACATTCAAATCCGCCCAGTCCCGTTATCATATGCTGCAGCCCATCCAATGCGTAGCAATTGTGGTACTATACTAGCCCACAAATTGAGCCAAAAATGAAGATGAAAACTAAAAGTGGTTTACTAAAATGGTTTAAGGAAATCTGAGTTTAAAAATTGTAGGCCTACATGTTTATTTTCTTCTTCTTAATCATTCACTGGACTAAAACCTAAAATT
This sequence comes from Philaenus spumarius, assembly GCA_018207615.1. NCBI lineage: Eukaryota > Metazoa > Arthropoda > Insecta > Hemiptera > Aphrophoridae > Philaenus > Philaenus spumarius. The sequence continues at coordinate 26,609 of JAGFPH010007206.1, read as the reverse complement.
CTGGACTGATTTTATACGTTGTGATTGTATGTATGTATATACAGTCATTATTATGGTGATTGGTAGTCAGTGTCAAAAATTTCTAGAATGGCTTACTCGACTGAGTTGAAATTTTGAAAGTTCCTTATCAATGGAAAGACCTAGTGTGAACAAAATAATCAACTTGGTCAAATAATTCGTTTCACTAAAGAGCACATTTATATATTTTAAACAAAAATAACTCAAAAACCCTATGTTTTTAATTACAACTAATTTTGACAGTTATAACGTTTGTTATAAAACGAAATGGGCTAAAACATATACTCCTATAATTTTGTATATACATTTAAGTATATATAATATTTATGTATTGTCAACTGTAGTCTCTAATAAAGTTTTACTTTACTTTTTATGTGGCTACATGTTTCACTGCCACAAGCAGCATCAACATGCCAGCTATCTACGTCCACTCTAACACTAATACATACACAACTCATAGCATATATTTTTTCGTACATTGGTCGTGCACGTCTCACAAATATAAAATGTCAAAACAATAATAATTTACTTTTACACTTGAGTGGTACCTAATTCTAGTGTGTCACTTCCTACAAGACTGATTTGGAAAGGTAAAGGTGCAGCTCTGTTCAATTCTTATCAGATTGTACCTTGTGCCCTACTAGATTTTCTTATGTCTCTTTGATTCTATGTTGTGGGAAATATATAAGATCATAAAGCAATTGGAAGCAAAATTCAAATGTACTAAAACATATATGTTATGTGTTGTGTATGTATAAGTGTTTGTGGACTTAGATAGCTGGCCTGATGATGCTGCCCGTGTCAGAGAAACATGTAACTACATAAAAGGTAAAGTAAAACTAGACACTACAATTGACAACAAATAAATAATATATATAAAATATATGTATCTAAGACTATTAACAATGAATATAAATTTAAGGTTTTTTAGTTTTTTCTTTTAAAATGTTTAAATGTCTGACATTTTGAAACGAGTTGTAGGACAAAAATGATTTTTTCAATCTAGGTCTTTCCATTGGTGAGTAATGATACAAATTTCAAATCATCTGATTAAACCGTTCCAAAGATATAAGTTATTATTTTAGTGTGGATACATATTAAATAATAAAGCGTTCCAGACATATGTTTATAGGAACGTCGTTTGTTTATTTTAATCCATTTGGCCACTCCCGCAATTTTGTCATTATAGAATCACTCTTTATATTCTGACGTCAGCTTGTATGTCTTGTTCTGCAATGTGTTTAAACTTTACAGATGTTAATTTATTTCGGCTTCAATGCTCCAGGCTTGGATATATTCGGAATCATCTTCTACAATGTCACTACGTGCTTCTTACTGTTCGTATTGTTGCCGATGTTCATTATAATAGTATTGTATGTTTTCATCATCCGGAGTATTTGGAAGTCGTCAAAGCTGAAAGGATCCAGCAACACTCGGGGACAATCAATGACTGGGAGGAGCCTCAAGCTATTGGGTAACTATAATTTAATTATTATTACTATAGTTTTTAATTTGTATAGCTGACCCGTGCGAAGCATTCACAGTCTAACTTACTTAAATCCCACTTAATTAAAGTACACACCACTGCTACTCTCCGGCTGGGTATCGTTATTGGCAGTGTTGCCAACGCCAGGAAAATATCCTTACAACTTACTTGATCTTACATCACTGTTACTTTCGGATTCTTTATTTTATTTTTTATTTTTTAATTGTATTTTGTATATTTTTCCGGTGTAGCGGTTAAGGAAAGCTTTAAAATGATGCCTCATTCATGTAATTTGATGATGTACTAAGGAAGGTATGGCGTACCGACAAAAAAATAGCCTTGAGAAATAATATATGTAATATTTATATTCAGCATTTAATTTAGACTACACGAAGGCGATCTGCTCAGAGTGTTTTCTAAATAATACTGGTTGTTTTGTACAATACTTCATAAATTTAGTTGAGATACATCCTTAGCGAATGTCAACAGAAAAATGAGGAATTGCAAACGACAAGATTGCTACCTTAGGGTTTTCACAGAGGTATGTAAATCGAAGGAGTGGCATTTGACCATTCATCAAATTGGGTAGTAACGTAAGCAGGAAATTACGTGTTCTAACTGCGTACTTTGTTCGTCCATTTTTTAGCTAAATATTGTAGTGGAATTTAGCACAATTTCTAGAAATGTCTACAAAACTAGTCATTACTTGTCAACTAAAAAGCGAGGCAACCACCGTTAGTTCTACTTTAGCACTTTTACCACAAACATCAACACTCTTGGTATGCTAGACAGGCTTACTCCATTTTTATTTAATAATTGTAAAAACATAATTAAAATAATAAACACAAATATTTATCTAGAGAATCAATCAAAACGTGTATTTCTCCCAAAATTAAATAATTCTATACTGCTATGTAGAGTAGCAGGGTGTACTAAATAATATATCTGTTGAACTACTAAATATCGAAGGAAAAAGTTTATTTATATATATTAAAAAAAATAATAAATGGATATTTAGTATTGATAGATACAAAATGTAATCTTTTCGATTTACTGGTGTAAGAGTGTTATATTGTTGGTAGGTGACGACCAAGGTTAGCGCAATGTGTGCTGGGACCATGTATAACGTTGGAATTAACAGTGACGGGACTACTACAACTGACACAACGACATTGACATGACTGACTACTATAACTGACACTTCAATGGTAGACACTGCTGACTACTACAACTGAAACAACAACATTGACATGACTACTATAACTGACACTTCAATGGTAGACACTGCTGACT
>JAGFPH010007206.1:13103-23802 GCA_018207615.1 Philaenus spumarius | reverse complement strand
ATGACTGACTACTATAACTGACACAACGACTGTGACATGACTGACTACTATAACTGACACAACAGTATTCACTATTGATTACTACTACCGACGCAACAAAAGATACACAAGAGTGAGTAGGCTACTGATTTGTAAAGCTAGGATTCGGGTTTGAAATATTGACTACATTTCGGACCGAGCTAACGGGGAAACTTTTTCTAATTTATTATATAATCTATTCGTATAATCTAGTTAGATTTTTTGCTGAATAATAATTATGAAAATGTGTAATTTTATTGTTTTTTTTATTATTTGTTTTTTTTTCATCTTTTAGTTTTTTTACATTCACTCTAACGCACAGGCTTCGTACCCATGTGAACGTTATTTGTCTCTGTATTAAGTAGTTTATTATTATTATATACAGTTTAGAGAAAAAAATGTGATTTTATTTTATTTGATCTTTTCAATGAGGATTTTGAAATTTGCTCTGAGTTTTGTTGGCTAATGATGGCTTAAAAGGAAGAATACCAAAACCTTTTTAGTAACAAGCATTCTATGTTGGATAGTTTGTGACTAGATTACAGACAGCAGAAATATAATATAGAATAGAGAGATTGTCAAACAAGGTCTGAGCTAACAGTATGGCTTTTGTTTATGGCTGTACAATTTCTTTATGATACAGTTAACGGCGAAATGTTTAAAATTTGTCTAGAATTTTTTTAAGATAGTTCTATTGATATTATATTAGTTAAAGACGCCACACAACACACTACATGTTTCAGATTGGCTTTATAATCAATTTTCAAAATGTGGATTCGAAGAAGTGGACAAAATTATTTGCCTGACTCTAACCTGGAGTTGACCTAGTATGATTTCATTTGTGAGGCTGAACAAGAAGTTACTTGTATCGTGAAATGATCGTAAATCTATATTGTTTCAATTAAGTAAATTCATTGCCAATGCAAGTACATATTATGTGGAGGTCTGTTTATATATATATATATATATATATATATGTATATAAATTGTATTAACTTTCTATTAAATTTGTACTTTTGTAATTGTTTATAAACGTTTGAAATTCTTACATGAAAATAGGAAGTGTGAAAATCCTTCTTGTATATAGTAACTTAGGTGTAGAGGGACTAGTCAAAACATTACCCGCTCTATGGAACTTGATACAACACGTATCTTTAAGGCTGAAATTGGTGTCTGTTTATGAAATCGTACTTGAAACTCTAGATGAAATCACATTTAGCAAAGATGTTACCGTCAAATTTTTGTCAGAAATAGACTTCTTGAAAACCCTTTTAAAAAATTTGGAGAACTCTAAGATGTATTAAAAGTTAAGCTTCCACCATCTAAGGTGGTTTGAGTTTAGGTGCATTCACCGTGTAAGATGTGTAAAACGTGTTAATTTTGGGGGCTACACCAGATTTGATTTTCAAATCAATATTTTCTAGGCTTGAGATGTGTCTTAAGCTACTATTTTAATATAACTTCAGAAACGTTTTGAGTTTGTATCAAATTTAGAGTAATAGTAAACAATTGTATATCATATCACTAACTTGATACCGTAGTTATAGTTTTACCAATTTGATAACATTTCGAATTTCAATTGAATTTAATTACAACTGTTGAATTTACGTTATACCACTTTGAAATGAAAATTGTAATTAAGAAACTATACAAACTATTTAATATACAATTTCTTAATGTTTAATTTTAAAATTGACTCTTTCTTTAAATTTTACTTGATCATAAGTTACCATTAATTTACTAAACCAACTTCTCGATAATATTTTGATAATTAATTATTAAATGTAATGCATAACGTTGCCAAGGGAAACAAACTGTAATAATTAACTAATATTCGGTTTCTCTAATATTTAATACACAAAACGTTTTCTTTACTAAAATTTGCTAATAATAAAACACAATGATTACCTAAAATGTATTCCCTTTAGGTGGTTTAGCTTCCGGAATAGGATATATTAACAGTTTAATAACGTACCTTTAATGAAAAGACGTCAACTTCTATTCCTTTTTCTGTCTATCCTTCACAGATGATCAGTTTCGATCTATTCTTTCAGATCATTATCAAATCAGACATGTCTACAATCTATACGGACGTGAACGATTCACGTCAATAATTCCATGTTTTGAGTTTTTTAATAAATGTTTCGTGATTGTGTTCTATATTTGTGTTAAGTGTTCTATGAGTTTATTTTAACAAAGTTCCAATGAACTGAACAGTGTAATTTGATTTGATAATGATCTGAAAGAATAGATCGAAGCAGGTTATCTGTGAAGGAGAGACATAAAAAGGAATTGAAGTTGACGTCTTTTCAATAAATGTACGTTAGGCTGGGGCCCGATCTCTGATAATCGGGATCCCGAAATTCGGAATCAAGTTGTTGCGGACACACGGTCCCGGCAAAACGCACTTCCGCCCTTAGAACACTGCCTATAATATTATTCAGCCCAGGACTTTACACTTAGTAGTAACATAAAAACTTGTGTTTTCAAAACAACAATTTGAAATTGATATATATTTTTATACAGTTCTACTTAGAACTAAATTACAACACGTTTGTACATTTAAAAAATTACAAAAAATTTTTACTAATTTTTATGTAGGCCTAAAATTTAACTTTTTTCTTTCGTTACTTGAACAATTTTTGTTTCTTGAGCTAATAACTTTGTAATATAATTAATAAAATTTTTACTGGCACATATGAATTCTTTGAACCTTTCTCTACAAAAAAGCTATGGAACTCTTTTGGATTGGTTTATAATTACTGTATTTAGCACTTTTTTTTTTAAATGGATGCAACACGCACCGAAATGGCTTGGCATATCAACAAATTAACATCAACAATTAATAATAGTAGGGTTAAAAATCTATTTTTCATTTATAGTTTATATTTTTGGAAATTATTATTAATTATATGATTCAAAATCACTATGCATTGCAATACTTAACCTAAGCCATTGTAGACTATGCGCAATGTCGCTTTTAGGTTGGGTGGAAACTTTGTTGATAGCAGTAGAGTAAAGTTACTGGCCTTTTTATTTAAATGTTATAGTAGTGCTATCAATGTTTTATATTGTAATATTATTATTTATACTTGCCTTAGCAATCCTTTTAGAAGTCTTTATATCGTTTACAGCTGTTTCACCATTTCATTTTCAGGCATCATCAGAACGAATACACAAAAAACACTTCTCACAATTACGCATATAAACAGAGATTAATTTGGTATTTAACACATAAATAAATAAAAACATAATAAATAAAACACACAAAACGACACTTGATAAAACATTTAAAACACTTGTTAAATTTATTTAAATCACAGTATGCGACTGTCATCAAGTCTATCATATCACACTTTATGTCTATCTATTTTGTGTCTTTATTTATAATTTTTTAAATTTATTTTTGTGTTAAATATCATATTAATCTCTGTTTATAAGTGTAATTAATTGTGAGAAGTGTTTTTTGTGTATTCGTTCTGAAGATGAATGAAAATGAAAAGGTGAAACAGCTGTAAACGATATAAAGACTTGTAAAAGGATTGCTAAGGCAAGTATAAATAATAATAGTATATATAATAGCAATGGGATATGGCTACAATTACAATAATGAATTTTATATTGTATTTATACATATATTGTTTATACATATATCAAATTTCATCTAAATCGAATAAATGTTTTTAGAGAAAATAGACTTTTACTGACGATATGTTCAGTATAATTGTAAATTACCACTATATTTATAATCTCAGTCAATCTATATTTTTTTAACAATCATTGTCACAATCACTGTCACTAGGAATGTCTACAAACATGTACATGAATGTGGGGTGTGTTTCCATGTACATTTTTATTAGTTTGTCCATATCTAACATTTTGGTGTTGACAAAACACAACAAGAAGCAATGCAACGCATCCCGAATAGCCGGACGGTCTGAACGCAAACTAGAAAATGCACGTGTTTTGTATCTCCTTCCCATTTCTCGGGATCCCGTTTCTCGGCAGCACCGCTGGAAATCGGGATGTCCCGTTTCCGACGGACTGTTTGAACTCTCCAATTTAAAACCTTGTGCTGTTTTCATCCCGAATTTCGGGATCCCGAATCCGGATAACAAGAAACCGGACCGTGAGGCCGCAGCCTTAAAAACTATTTAAAATGAATAATTCCTTAATTAAGTCAAAATAACTCTTTATTTTAAAGCCTTAACTTTAACAGCAGTTTATGACATATTAAATTCATTGCTAAATTGGACCGGAATCGCCATTCAATTGGTTATTTGGTATTTATTTCAAATTCCTTGGCAGCTAATCTATATAAATCAAAATTTAAATGTTCATTTTTTCAAAATCTAAAATCTCATAAAGTTCTTCACCGATTGCTTTGAAATTATGACACAATATTGCATTCGAATTGACAAGTGTTTTTATATACGTTTTGAAAAACATTGCCATCTGTTAGATATAAAAATAACACAGACTATAGTGTTTAGTGTTGGTATAGTAATCCGCTGATTTCAAACTTTAAAACAATTGTATTATATGTATTTCTAACATTTAGGTTAGTTACATTAAACAATGCCAACAACGTTAACTATACTAAATATTTTACGTCACTGGGAGCTCCATAATAAATAATAATATATATGTGCATAGTTAATACATTAACCAGCTATTTGATATAATATTTTCATTAACAGCTGATTTCAAAATGTTTAACAATTATTTGTACTTCTAACTTTTTAGGTTAGGTTGGTGTGTATGTGTAATTATAAGCCTTGCTGGTTCTATTAATATTTATTATAACTGCTTTTTCAAAATATAAGAAAGAATTAGATTTGTACCTTAAACAATATTTATCATCTTAGCTTTGAGGTTATTATTATTAGCTACACCTTTATTATAAAGAAAACATAACATATTATATGTGTAGAAGGTTCCAACGGGATTGGCGAGCGGAATACTCAATGGTCTCCCCTAGTATTCTATAAAGAAGGTCAAAATTACTTAAATTGTCTGGCTTTTAAATGGTGAATTTATTTGATTATATGTATTATCTGCATATATATGTTTTATTTTAATTATCTGGATATGATTTCTTTTAAGGAATCTATAATTTCCTCACATTCTTATTTGATATCTTCCTGCTTCACACTGACTTTAATTTGGTTTTAAACATGCACCGAGGACAATGTGTAGGATCGTCTCCACCCCGCTTGATCGACCTCAAATTTGGGGTTCCTTCACCGGAGGTTGTAACACTGCGCATGTCTCCCGAAGGCATTTCGTAGATTTTCTCGGCACTTGTGATGGATTTGGTTTATTTTCGTTAGTCGGTTCTCGCATTGAGTGCCTTTTCCTTTATATCTGAGGCCTGAAATAGTGGTCCATGCAATGTCTTCGGTATTTTTGGTTCTCACCCAAATTTAGAATATACGGCTTATACTTTGTAGATTCGTGCAACGACGAATTCATTGCGAAACGAACTCTGCTAGAAACACATCCCATTGGCGTTTCTGACAAACTGCGGTATCATGGTTTTAAGAACGCGATTGTATCGTCCAGAAGGGTTTGACTGAGCGAATAGGAAGAATAGAATACGTCTGATGACGTATTTCCCACTCCAGGGTTAGCTTTTTAAAAATCTTCCCCGTACACTGGGAACCATTGTCAGTTATTATGGTTTCTGGTGCCCCATACCTTAGTAACAATTAATCCTTAAAATGAGTGGCTACCTACTGCTATGTAGCCAATCTCAGTGGGATCAGCTCGACCTATTTGGTGAAGCAGCCCTGAAATACCAAAACAAATCGATTTCCTTCCTTGCTACGATGTAAAGGTCCTATAATCTCTTATGTTACTGTTAGTCCACGACCTTTCAGGATTGCGGAAATACATTTTCCCCACGGGTTTCGTTTGGTCCACCATATAGCTTTGTCAGGTCTTACAACCTCTTACGTATCATTTTTTTCTTACGTGTTGCCACACATCTCTCCGCCAGGCTGGACAGAAATTCCTGTCCGATATTCTCCGAGCTATTTGCTTTTCCTGCAGACCTTAACTCTCTCTTGCAAGGGTACGCAGAGTTTCCTCTTGAATGTCTGATCTACTTGGGGTTCCCTTGATCTACTTGGATCTACTTGAATATTCGTCGTATAATAGGCCCTGCTTTATTATATAACCTTCCCCTCAAGTCGGTTTTCTTTCGTGATCTGTAATGTGTTCTCATACCATCCTTTCGGAGTCTTTTCGAGTTCCACTGGCTTGATTTCAACTGGCATCCCTTTATGTCGGGGTTTCGTGACAGCGGTTTATATTATAAGGTTATAAGTGTTATTTTGTGATTGAAGTAATATTCAAACTCGAGTAGACGACTATTTGGTGTAGGGACGTTTTAAATAAGAGTTAGCCGATACAGGGTTTTATTAAAACATCTCAAAAGCAATTAAAATCAGTTCTGATCTCATTGGGTAGATTCTGTAAATAATCTAGCTGAAGAACTACACGGTAAATTAAATTTCTCTCTAAATAAAAACGTTACAATCCAATTAATACTCAATAAATTTTATAGGTTTCATTATTGATAATAAACGAAATTACAAAATGTGTTAATGTCTTATAGTATTCGTTTATATCTCACTGTTAGAGACGAGTAGATTCAAAATAATATTAATGGTGTTAGTATTTAGAATAGTTGTTATATTTTCTGATGGCTATTAATGAATTAATATTATGAGTCTTTCCTGTTAATATACGTTTTAATTGAGAATGGCAAACTCAAATTTCAACCTTTAATTGTTTTATAATTTGTATCACATTGCATTATGTATTTACTGTAAAAACTATTTTGAAAGTTTTAATAATATAGCGAACAATATCTTGACTTACACTCTGTAGTTATTTCGACCTAGTTTCATTTGGAGCACAGCCCACTTTCCAAGAAAATGTTATTCGTAAGTCGAAACTGGTGGAAGCCACATTATTTATAACTAACCTTAAACTCATAACCTCTCATGGCGAAACACCATAAAATAAAATAAGTCTTACAATGGTAATGTGTTCTCTTTCTTTTATCTTGAACGAACTGAATGCATATTCATGTAGATTTATATTATTTTTATTTATGTCAGTTATTGTATGTTTGTCTTTATTTTTTAAACTGATTCACATTAAAATTCTATTGTGTAGTTTTGTATACATTGTTCCAATAATGTGTGTATATGACTTGTTTATATAAAATCTGTTTTTCAAAAAGAAACAATATCGAGAAAATAAATAATTGCCTGTAGTTTTATTTTTAACATAAGCCAAAGTTTCAAAACTTCCAGAAAAGAGATTTCAGAAGATCTAATAAACTATAGGAAAAATAGTTTGGAAAATAGTATTGCGTGTACAGTAATATATAGGTTACCGGGCGAAAATAATTACTCAATTTAGATGAGATTCATTAAATAAGTATCAACATTAAATGTGTGTAACTATCTGGCTAGGCCCTACATCATACAATGCAGATGACTTTATCCTCGTCAATCTCTGAGTTCCTTAAAGGTTAATAAAGGAAATAAAATTTCAGACGATTCAACCTTGTGTAGTAGTAAATTTTCTTGAAAGAACATTTAGCAATATTTACTTCATCTTGTACAACGAATAATAAACCTAAACAAAACAAACCATTTACATGTAATGCCAGGTGATCTCATTGGATATCCTTACTTTGGGATACCTTTAGCCCTGATACTCTCATAATACCAATCCCTTTTGCAATTAGGTCGAACAAAACATGTTCAATTCCAGTTGATGGATTTTGCTGTAATCAATAAAGCTGATACTCTGTTCTCTTAAAATAGAGAAAATAATAAATCAATAATTTTATTACTTTGTAAACTACACATTATTATAATTAGAAATAGCAGCAACAACTTTCTATGATACTGTGTTTAAAATAATTACAATATAAACTATTTCATAAACAATCAAAATGTATTTTATTTAAATCACTTAAGCCATAATAAGTAATAATAATAAATCCATAATAAATACTTATTGTTATTTTTTCAGTGGCCATAGTTGTACAGTTCTTCGTCCGTAATGTTCCATTTTTCAGTCTGTTCTACTTGGATGATGTTGTTGACCAAGTCTACATAGAAATGTTAATCGATATTTTGCGAATGAGTTTAATGGTGGCTTTTACAACGGACCTGGTATTGTATGCTTTGGTATCAAAGCGTTTCAGAGAGGCTTTTAAGGTTAGTATTTGATTAAGTAATCATTGACGTAATGTTACTGCATACAATATAATACTATAAAGCCTGACACTTGGCCTACTACCACATTTTGTTAGGGAAATTTTACTTTGTTGAGTTGGCAACACTGCGTAAATTAAATAATAATCATATGATACCTTTGTTACTAGTAACAACATTTTACTAATTCACTACAAATTTAGTTACAAACATTCAGTTTTATGAAAACGAATTTCAATATTGCAAGGCGTTCTTCATTTACGAAAAACAATTTAAAACAGCGTTAATAAATTTGAGAATTGTGGAATCGACAACATCCGTGAATAGGACAATAGCCAGAGAAATTTACGAGCACATCTCTTGTAGGTCAGTTGCTAAACAACCCACTCTACACGGTGCAGACTATACGTCCTGCCGAATATATTGAATAATTACCTAAAATACTATCTTCAATGCAAATATGAAAGTATGTAGTAGTTGTAAATGCCTAACTAAAAACACCAGATTTTAAAACCACATCTAAACTTGTATGCCATATGTTACTATCAATACATAACAAAATTCGAACCAGAGAAAGAGTCGGTTTGGGTCAAGTTGAGTAAAATTTCAGTCCCATTCCTTAACATTACGGCCGATTCCTATGATGCACCAGTTTGTGAGGGGTCTGACGTCCTTCGCCGTCAACAGTCAAACATACAAATTACTTACAACTTTTAATCAAAAGGAGTGTATACGTATTTACACTCCCTAAAGGTACATAAATATTTCCAAAAATCTTATCATCACTTAGGGGGAGATTTGAAAACTACTTAGTAACTAAATAAAATATAAATATTGAAAACATGGTAATTTATTTTGTGGTGTGATGATTTTCTTAGTTCTTGTTGCTATGTTTTACTGTAGGCCAGGAACAACATTCCAGGTCATCATACAATGCTTCTAATGGAAATATAAATCCATAACAAAAGGAATTATATTTACCTTTGTCTGCCATACCGGACTGGCTATAACATATTTCATAAACACCTGTACTTTACGTAGATACTGCTCGCAGTCCTGTCTATTGTTTCTAAGTTTATTTAGATGACGTACGTTTTGCCTCTCCGTCAAGCATTGTCCAATCACTCCAAATTCATAAAATAATATTAGCTTTATTTTCAATGTATTTGAAGAATTCAACATCTACAAGGCTGCCATATCAAATTGTTCAAGGCAACAAAACTCGCTATTAAATGAGAAACCACACTTTCAATCCAATAATATTTTTGACATCATTATCAGAGATGACCTCTACCAAACCAATACACTCCCTGTTGCACAGTAATACCCATTCTGTACCGACGCAGGAGCGTAGACGTGTACGTGTAGGCGAGACTAAAATTAATATACCAATAAACTATAACGAACATTTAAACCCGTCCCCTGGGTTATGTGTATATAAAGCTATCCTTTTTAGCGAATTTCCATAGGAAAAATAATTCGACCACGCAGCTGGACCGCTGACGTGAGTTGAGCAAATTTCCAAAATGAAGTTTATATGCCTATATTTTAGGGTTTCAACCAACAATTTGGGAAATAGGTCTACTCACGAAGGTGTTGATCAGCTGTCTGTGTATACGCAATATATTAGTAGAATTTGCGCTTATTGGCCTCGCGAGTTTGCACCACTTGGCTTCGAACCGGGTACTTTGATGGTATTTTACATTTTGGTCGATTTTGGGGTAACCAAGTGAGCTATAAGGTCTCGTAAAAAAACAAAATGTTCAGAATAACATCCTACATTTATATGTTTAGAAAAAACTCTAAAAAAATTTCATGCTCGTAGTAAAAATCTAAAAAAATAGCTACTTCCGGTCGAAAAACGTACTTCCGGTTGTTGGATTTTTTTTGGCTAACGAACTCGTCCGAGCCACATAGACAACCAATACGTGTACCAAATTTGAACCAAATCGGACTTAAAATGCGGCCGCTAGAGTGCGAATACATATATACATATATGCATATATGGATATATATATATATATTAGCTTCTTTACTAGCCTTTAATCGTATGGGTAATATTTAGTTACAAATATTTTCTTTTACTTACGTCATCCCATACACACTTTCTTTTTAATTTGTTTGATTCAGACATTATTTACTCTGCATATTTGGATAGCGATAGAACACGAGATACAGATTCAGTACTGAATTGGCCGGCGACCTAATAGGACGTAAAGTGTACATGGTGTGTGCTTTTGTAATGTATGTTTGTTAGTGTATTATGTGTTCTGTAATGTGATGTTTTTATGTAAAATGACTTTGACGAAGCAATAGTGGATTTCCTGAAGATGCTGACAATGGGAAGCAGCGAAACCGGTCGAAAAAGAAAGTGTGTATGGGATGACGTAAGTAAAAGAAAATTTGTAACTAAATATTACCCATACGATAAAATGCTA